>JAVQJL010022227.1:0-44973 GCA_036024295.1 Nannoperca obscura | reverse complement strand
ACATTGTCAGTCTCGTTAATCTGTATGTATTGTGTATACACAACATTTATTGAATGCATGTCCATTTTAGAAGAGAAATCCTTCCTCTGCTCTTCAGGAAGTTCCTACCTTTTTTACTATTATTAATACTAAGTGTTTTTTATTATCAGAAATGAGGGTTTAAGAATAGAAAGTGTGAAAAAAAATATGTTGTACAGATTTTAAAGTCCTCTAAAGGAAATGTGTGATTTTTAAATTAAATTGACCTAATTTGAAGTACATATTATACATCATTATAATTTATTATTTACTCCTGTGACATATCATAAGTATCATAGTGTGCTTTAGTGTGCTTTAGTGAACTTCACTACATTTGAAATCACATTTAAAGCATCTGTCATCTATGGTTTTACTTACTAAATCAATGCAGTTTGAACTCTGTGCTGTTTTTATAATCTTAAGATATATACTTTATAGTTTAAGCTCATAAGCCTTTTACTCTTTGCAACACATAAAACTATTTTAATTTTAAGAAAAGTATAACTGAAAGTAAAATAAAGTAAAATATCCAGAACTTTTACTTGAGCAGAATATTCTGCTGCTCTGCTGTTGCTTTAAATGGCACAAGTCTTGGTCAAACATCCTTCTGATAAGGTCATTGCATTATGATACCATCAGCTATATTATGTCTATATGGTATTGTTATGGGATGTCAGCTCAGGTCGAAATGCTTCAGCCCGCGTCACAGACCGTGTACAAAGATAAGGTGTGATATGTGCTCCATTGAAAGTAATGTCAGTGCCTCACCTCTTTTGTTTGTTTTTGGCAAGTTCTGCTCTGATCTGAGAAATCCCTGAGAGCGAAGCTTGTTGGCCGCTGCCAGCTTCAAGACGGCTTCTTTGAGGTCCTCAACCTAAAAAAAACATATTGAGGGCAGATGCAGCTGACATGTTGATAAACGTCTGTGGTGCGCTATAGGATGCTGCAGCCAGAGCTTTGACCGAAGAAATCACTTAACCCCATTTAAACCTGTTTGGCTTTCAAATGATTTTAGAATTGACTTCTGTTAATGCACTCCATAGTCTGGTTCCAGCATACATGTTTGAACTTTTCTGCCCATATGCAACTAAGCTACTGCTACTAATCCCATAGATCTAGACTTAAAACTAAAGGAGATTCATTTATTATCAGCCTTCCTGTTGAAGTTAATCTTGCTACCTCAATGACTTCTATTAAATCTCCAATAAAAAATTATTTCTGAATTAAATTGTCTTTCTGTGCCATTTCCCTTTTAGCTTCTTTGCATTGCCCGTCATTTGTTTGTGTTTTTGTCTTGTTTTTTTCCCTCTGTAAAGCACTTTGTATCTTTATTTAAAAAGTGCTTTATTATTATACAGTATATAGTGTATTTAGATAATGTACGGAGACATAGACTATCAGCCTTACCATGTTCGCAAACGTATCTTGTTGTGCTGAATCTTTAGCCCCTTAAAAACAACCCAGAAGAACAGAAGGTGAACAAATCATATGTGACCACATTTAACATGATGTTTGTCTTGTTCTTACCTTTATTCCAGGAGTCTCTCCCTCCATTGTGCTGCATCAGTAAAGGATACAGATTATTCACATCTCTCTGCTCCCCCTGAGCATTGTCTGATCCATCCTCTACCTCGGACACTAATTTCTGAATGAAATCTGTTGAGATAAAACAAAAATCTAATATTCCTGTCATTATGACATTAATACCCTTGTTGTTAGTTAAGGAGAATAATTTGTAAACTGTATTTTTAATTAAAGTGCAAAAAAAGTTATCAAGAAAGGATATTTGAATATTTCAGTAGATAGAACTTTATTAATCTCAAAGGAGCCGCCGGGAATAGATAACACAACGTTTCATCATTAAGGTGTATGCTTTACCAACTGAGCTAATGTCTTACACATCTGCAGTAAAACATAAGCTTGAAAGGCTTAAAAGCTTAAAACACTTTCAGTAAAATGTGTCTTACCTGCCGGTGGCTCCAGGTTGTTATCGGGGTACAGAGGTAGAGCATGTGTCCGTCTTGCAGAACAAATCACAGCTACGAGGTAAAGCAGAGCTACAGAAATCATGGTGACTTTGTCTTTAGATGGCCAGATCAAGACTATACCTCTGCCTGGCAAAGAACTTCACTTATATACCCTCAGTGGCCATCCATCACATTCTGATCAATACATTATCATCACACCCAGTCTCCTTCTTAATGGTTTTGACGCGATGGATCAGGCGTCATAGACACAATTTAGGGGACCCTGTCAATTCAGCCGGAGCCTATCTGTGCTTGAACAGAGAGGCCTAACAAATGTTTACTCTCCAGCAGTAATCAGCGGCTGTCCAGCAGAGTTCTGATGGTTTATGTCTGACACCATTTTTGTGTGATGGGCTGTTCAAACGTATCATTACTCATGTCTGAGATCGCAGGTACACACAGCTGGCGGAACTATGTCACTGCAGGTTTCTACGTCATTTTGTGTTGAATGACTAACATTTCTGACACAATTAATTGTGTCTGATTGGTCACATTGTGGTAAATATGTTGTTAATCATGAGTTACAAACAGTTGCATCCTATGCTGTGTTCTTGTGCTCTGCGTTTTACTGTTTGTGGAGCACAGTAACCCTGTATCATCAATGAACTACATTTTGAGTAAAACATAGATGGCTATTTATATTCTTTGTATGCATCATTGTACACTGCTGCCCTTTCAATTAACTATATAATAATATACAGTATAAGTTGTTACACTGTGGCAGTACTTTAGATTTAATTGGGCCTATGTGCAAAGTACATTTTATTTATTAGTGTGAAAACAAGGACTCAAAGGTTTTTTGTTAACTGAAATGTGACATTGTATATTTTCTTCCTTTATATGTCCTATTTATGTATTAGTTCTGCTTGATTGGTCTCTTATGTTGGATATTTCTATACTTTTGTAATATTCTGTTCTCATTCATTCATCCATTCTGTGCATTATTGACCAGGATTGGGGGGTGGGAAGGGAGTGGGTTAGATGGAAGATGTAGGAGGCATAGGTCAAGGCGTACTAGGGTATGTAAGGATGGAAAAAAGCTTTTTTTAATTGATTTTTTGGCTATTTTAAAAAGGCTTTGCTAAAAGACTAGTTTGAACTATATGAATTACAAAAAAGAAATATAAAGGATAAAAAGATGTAAGATAAACAAGACAGCAACAGCCATGCTAGCGGCTCTGTTAGGCTGGACTTAGTAGATCTCTGGGCCAAATGCTAATGCATCTTAGTTTAGCGTGTTAGCATGCTAACATTTGCTAATTAGCATGAAACACAACCTACAGCTGAGGCTCATGGGAATCATGTCATTAGTTTTGCAAGCATTTTGGTGATAAACACAACTGGACAAACCTGATGATGGAGTTAGATGAAAAGTGTAGGGTTTACGAAAGTTATTACAATTTAACCTGACGGGGGACATGAATGTCTGAACCAAATCTCTTGGCAATTCTTCCAACAGTTGTTGAAACATTTGACCAAAAACCACAAATGTCAACCTCATGGTGGCGCTACAGGGAAAAGTCAGAAGTCATTAGGATACATAATTTTGGCACCTTAACATCACCAACACATTTCCACCTGAAAGTTGTTGACATATTTCAACTTGACCAACCAACTGACAGACAAACAAAAATTATAAATATATGTAAAAAGGTCAAATGTACAAATGTCAAATATAGTGCAAATAGTTCAGAGGATACACTGAAGACGAGGGCCACACAATGCAAAGGATAAACAGAGGTCAGATGCTCTTGATGGTTGGAAGTGTCATGTCCTGAATTCTTCTTTAACTGATGAATTTGAGCTGGAAACATTGCACTTTTCCTGAAATTATTAAGAAGAAAATTAAGACATGCTGTGTTGCAAGTCCTTTGGGGGAAAATAACAGTGTGAGTTTAAACAATGAATTGCAATATAATTGCAGAAGTAATTGTTTCCAAAAATATAAAGGATCAAAACAAGTTTAGAGTTTTCAGCTGATGGAGGAGGCTTTGCGCCGCAGTGCTTTTTGTCAAACTGAAAGGTCACAGATGCTCTTCAGATGAGTGTATGTTGCATCAGGTGATTTATAAGCTTGTCTCCACGTCTCTGAAATTGCAGTTGAAAACAACGACATTTGATACATTTGGCTGCCGAGCTGTCAATGAGAAGACATAAAAGCACAGCAGAGTTTGGTTTTAAGGTCAAGACTTTCAAACTGACATATCAGCCACGTAGACACATTACTCATTTGGAAAAGGAAACAATCAATAACATACATCACAGTTACAATTCCATACAGGATTTATGTTGATGTGTGATAAGAATTGTGTTCATTTTTGT
Organism: Nannoperca obscura; assembly: GCA_036024295.1. Lineage (NCBI taxonomy): Eukaryota > Metazoa > Chordata > Actinopteri > Centrarchiformes > Percichthyidae > Nannoperca > Nannoperca obscura. The sequence goes on along the minus strand of JAVQJL010022227.1, from coordinate 40,606 downwards.
ACCTTTTCGAGGTGGAGCTACTTTATATACAGTTAGGTAGTTTAGTCCAAGGTCTAGGGAAGAAGTTCTGCTACACAAATTTGTGTTCACTTTTTAGGATAAATATTTGTTTTTTGTGAAATACTGAAGAATTGTACCTCTTTGTCTCTTTGGTGGAACTGATGACAACTCATAGATGTCTGAAACATGACAAGATGCTCCAAGATGTTAGCGGTGTAAGATGTAAGATGCTCCAAGAAATTGGGATCCACTGGTTAAATCGTTAACAATGTATTATAAAAATAAAAAGGCAAAAAAAAAATAAAGGCATATGTTGTCTTTTGAAATGTAGCAGAGTATCAAGTAGCATTAAATTAATATAATAGCGTACAGGTGCCTCAAAATTGTACTAAAGTACATTACTTTAGTAAATGTACTTTCTGACAACTAGTGAAGTAGAAAATCAAGGAGAGACCGCAGTAACCTGGTAAGTATGTCCATCGTTTGTGTTAACAATCTCTAAACCTACAGTAGTTTATGGCTATTTTTAGTTCATGGCTGTTTTTGTCAATAACCAGCTGTGTAATGTTAAGTGAGGTTTTAATAGACCTAGTGAAGGTAAGGAGACTGCATTTATCACAGTTTGTCATTCATAGGTTGATACAAATGTAGTTAACTGACTTCTGAAACTAAACATTGGGTCAACATCAGGTGATTTTTCTAAACCAGTTTGAGAGGCACTGGTAATAAAATAGCTGCAGGTTAAAGCAGGAAAAGGCAATTTGATATGCCACTGTTTTTGTTCACAATGTTTTATTGCAGAGCCTGTAAAATACAAGTTTTATTTTAAAAAAATGTGTAAAGTTCAGTAGAAATTCTGCATATGCGTAAGTATTTTCCCAAAATGAAATTAAAATTATTGAATTAATTAAATCTACTATCATGCAGGACTACAAAAACAAACAAAAAACAATCACATTTGAGGAGCTTGAAGCAGTGAATTTTTGAATTTTTTTCTTACGCAATTAATTAACTATGAAAATTAGTTTTCTGTAGATCGAATAATCAATTCATTGTTTCAACTCTATCTCAAAAGCAATGCCTGTCAGCTAACAACATACACAATCTTCGTCCAAGAAACTATTTTAGAATTTCTAACATTATGGAACCCCAAAGTATTCAATATAAAATAAATAAGACATTATGAAAAATTAAATATGAATAGATCAGAATTGGTATTCACATACAAGCAATATGTCTTGTTGTTTGAATGATAAAGTAACAATAATAACAAATAAGAGTTTCATAATTCATTCATATGATTATTTAATTATATATAAATAAATATAATTTATAATATATAACATAAATGAAAGGTGCCGTTCAAAGTGTTCGGACGAGACCTCAGCCTCAGAGTCACGTGATCGCAGAGAGCGGAAGTAAGTGTTAAGTTGGACGCTGTGACGCCATGCAGCTACCTAGTTGTTAATTAACTATCCTGGCTGACGGTGGTTATCTCACCAAACAGGAGAAGTGGGAGCTGAAAGACAAGCGAAAGCAGGAGCACCAAGTGACACGGTAACATCAACCTATTAACCTAGCTAGATACAGTAACTCCTCTTTATTGTTATATTTATGTAGCTAAGTAGACCTCCGAGTTAGCCGTGTAGTCGGTTTGAAGATCGGAAGCTAACAGTTGGTAGTTAAGCTATAGTGATTCCCTTAACTCCCCTGTATGTTCAAAAGTTAGCTAATGTTAATGCTAGCAGTTCAGTATTGCTCATTTAAATGTCTACGTTAAAAGGAGGATCAATAAGACAGATGTCCGACATATTTAATCGAAACGTTCAACTGTTTTGTTTTTAGTCAACTCAGACATCACTAACTGCTTTTCCTTTAGTTTCACGTCTTTATAAGTATATGGCAATGCTTAGTTTGTATGTTCACATGTTAAGCTAACGTCACATTTAAGATGAACAAGTTATGTAATGAATTACTTTAAATCTTACAGCTGCAACTAACGATTATTTTCGTTGATTAATCTGCCATCTTTTTTTCTCGGTCAACCCATTACGTTTTTTTTGCCGAAATAAATGTTAGAAATGTAAGCATAAATGTGGTTTCAACTTGTCAAATGTGAATATTTAATTCATGAAATATATTTATGAGTCATATGTAAGGGTCGTGTGTCTCTGTTTACACCCACACGAAGTTTAACTGTAGTTTTGAATCGTTAGCGTTAGGAAGTTATTAAAAAACAGGTTTAGTTTGTTAGGCTGGTCTTTGCAGAGTGAAAGGGAAGAGTAATACAAATACATATCTGTGGCTTTCCCATGAGCTGCTGTTAAGTAAAATCTTCAAAGTAATTCAGTTATGAACTGTAAACCAGTGTAAATATATTGAAAGGATGGTCATATGACCCCTTATCTTACTTTTTGTTCAAAGTCTTGCCAATGTTTGGACAGTTTGGAGTCTGTGAATTGTTTTCTGATTTACACCGCTAGGAGGAGACCATTACAGTAATCTAATTGTGAGGAAATTAAAGCATGTATGATAGTTTCATTGTCTGTAAAACTCAGAATTGAATAGATTTTTGTAATATATTTCTAAAATGATAAAAGACTATTAGTCTTAGTTGAACAAACAGACTGACATCTCTAATGTTACATCAAAACTTAAGGGCTGTAACTTACAATGATTGTATTTCTTAATCAATTATTTTGCCAATTTATCGATTTAATGTGAAATTATAGTGAGTGCTCATCACAATTTCTTAAAGCATCTTCAAATTGCTTGTTATGTCTGACCAACAGTCCAAAACCCAAAGAGATTCAACTTACTGTGACATATGATGAAGAAAAAACAGCACATTCTCACAATTTATAAGCTGGAAATAAGTTGTTTGGTTTTGCTTGAAAAATGACTTAAACAATGTATCAATTATCACAATAGTACTCTAATAGATTTATCTAATAATCGTTTCAGCTCTAAATAGTATATTACTTAGTAGCATTTCTCAATAGTTAACGTTAATGTATTTTTCTCTTGTCCAGTCTCTGCTGCCAAAATGTTTTCTGAAGGAGGCTCTTTTGTGAAGGGGGTGTTCATGGGAGGCCTCTTCTGCTTGGTAGTTTCGCTCCTGGGTAGTTTCAACCCCGGCACAGAGTCCAGGACAGAGGACCATCATCATCACCATGTCAAGGCCCCGAGTAAAGATGAGCTGACACATCTGTCTGACGATCAGGTACAGGAGTTGAGCAATCAAGTCCAGGTCTATTGCATCATCATGGTCCAGCCCAAGATCCTTGTTTATTGGGCCACTGCAGTCAACACCTGGAGCAAACACTGTGACAAGGCTGTGTTTTACACATCGGAGTCCTCTAAGGCACTTGAGGCAGTAGACCTGAATGAAAAGGATGACTGGGCCAGGTTACACAAAGCTCTGAAGCATGCTTATGAGAACGCCGGAGATCTACGCTGGTTCTTTGTGGCACAACCCACCACGTTTGCAATCATCGAGAACCTCAAATATCTGGTGCTCACAAAGGATCCCAGCGAGCCCTTCTACCTGGGCAACGCTATGAAGTCAGGGGAGCTCGAGTATGTGGCGTACGATAGTGGCATTGTTCTGAGCCATGAAGCGCTGAAAAGGCTAGTGCATGTGTTCCAGGATGAAGACAAATGTCCAGAAAAAGGACGTGCTCTGTGGAAGCTGAGTGAAGAGAAGCAGCTGGCCGTGTGTCTCAAATACACTGGTGTCTTTGCAGAGAACGGAGAAGATTCACACGGAAAGGGCCTGTTCAACAGCAAGAGTGTGGACAGCCTGATGACGGACAGCATGAAGGACCACCCCACTAACGTAGTGAATGGCTGCTGCTCCAACATGGCAGTCACATTCAATGGGATGTCACCGAATCAAATGCAGGTTATGATGTTTGGAGTTTACAGACTTCGTCCTTTCGGCCACGATTTTCATGACTCATTAGTATTTTACCCTCCTGAAGGATCGGACAACGACTAGAGACCATAGACTGGATTTACAGATGGACGACATGGCATCTTCCCAAAAGTGAAGCCAAAACATTTTGAACACCCCCTGGTGGCTGGCTGCAGTATAGGTCATAAGCCCCGCCTCCTCCATGTTTAGTGGATGGGATATGAGCCAAACAGAAATGTCAAATACATTTGACATTTTTCTGACAAGTTTGTTTTTAATTAGTTATATGATGCTATAACAACGGGGTGTCACATCATGATTGACAGCTGTGAGTGTGCTCGCGATTGGCTCAGGCGGCTGTACAGGCAGGAACTCAATACCGAGGCTCCACCGTATCCCGTATCCGGGGTACTTTGGCTTCATTTTTTTAACAATGGGAGGAAGTGGAGACGCGTCGTCCATCTAATTCCTTTCAGCTCGATGTGGCATTTGAAAAATTCTGAAATTTTGCTTCTATGATGGCAAATCTAACTTTGGGGAGATGGTTTTGTTTTAAAACTGGTTCCTTGGTGGGAGTAACTTTTTATGTATATTTGTACTTTTTGCACTTGGCACAATCAGCACCCCATTCCTTTGTGGTGTGGGGTGTGCCGTTATTTTAAATGAAGATAGAGCGGGGAAAAATATCAAACATGAGACAAGATTATCTGGATGTTTTGGTTATTGTATTATTGTTATGTATCTAAAATCTTTGTGTCTTTGTTGTTAGGTTATACTCTTTTCTGAAAATGACCATCTTAACCGGATCATGAGCAACTTCTTTTTATCTCTGAGAACACATCACCCAACTGAATAACCGATTGTATGGAAGCATTAATCCGTTTGAGTCAAACACATCATGACCCAGCCCAGTTCCGAATGGAAGTGCAGTTCTTGCCACATTAAACTCTGTTATCTCCATATATGAAGAGTTGGCCGTCACAGCTAAATGGAAAATAATATACATCAGTGTTGAATGATGGCTAAAGTCAACTTGTCACACAATTAAAAAGAAATGTTATTTTAAAAACGTTACTTTTGGATAATAAAAGTAACATTTATTTCTGATTAAACTTCATGTGGTGTTAAATGATCCGAGGACTGTTGAATGGTGGAATGCAGAAAGTTGTCAGTGTGTAAGTATGCATACAGAAAAGCACTGGCAGCTTTTCAAGTGTTAATGCTGTATAGCTTGCCAAGCATACGGTTAATGTTTGGTCACGGGAAATATTTGTACAGTTGAAGGTCTGGTCTTTGTTAAGCTGGGCAAACTGTGAATGTATTATATTGCTGACAAACTGAGGCCACCTTTTAATACACTGCCGTGATTATTGGCAACACTGCTGACCACTATGTTGTTGTATCTTAACACATGATGTATACTAATGTTTTGCTCGGGCAAGAAAATAAAATCTAGCTTGTTGATGCTCTGGTACTTCTGAAATCTGTAGTCGGATTATAACAAAGGTTGTTAACACTATGCAAGTGATCAATTACAGCACCCTTGATATAAATGGGGTGGACAAAATATTATGAACACACTATAACCTCTAAAATTCAAGTCATCTAGACCACAGGCAACGTGGCAAGCTTTACTCAAGGGTGTGGCAGAACAAGTTTTAAACTTGCCACTCCAGTCATTGAACTATGCCCACAACCTGAAATGATGGTTAGGAAAAGGCTACATTATCACTCCACTATATGAAAACCAGTTAATCAAGGTAAGCCCGAGGTTTTTAATACTACAAAGATGTTGTGTAACCCAATAACATGGGCATCCCAAATTAAATCCAAGGCAAAATACCAACAGAGATCCAAGTTTAAAGCAAGATCTTTTTTTTATTTGTGTATAATGACGATTGATTCAAAGCTTCCAGTGGTTGTAAACTGGCGGCTCATGCCTCGCTGTCAAGCGCTCCACATTTTCGGGGGGTGGGGGCTGCAGGTGTTTGTCATCATTTATATGTCTTCATGTGCCACAATCCATCATTCAGATAGTGAACGTTCTCAATTCCAATTCCCTTGTTGACTTTTTCTCTGTTTGCAAAAGACAGAGATAAAAATCAGCCATCATAAAAGCAGCAGAACTGTAACTTCTGCTTCTGTAAAATATAGGTAGAAAAGTATGTAAAAACCTTACATGCTTTCTGCAGACATCTTCATAACACCCACACAAAGTGCATGCTGTTTCCCCTCTGCCATTATGGCCTGCATCAACTTGTTAAAGAAACTCATAGGTAGGTGATTAAAAATGTGAAAGGCTTAGGTATGAAAAAAATATTTAACTCCATGGTGGATGACAGTTTTACTAATATATTGAGTACACTTGTATATTAAGTGTGAACATCAAACAGCTTCCATGTGTAGCATTGTTTGTGAAAGGATACAACTACTGTGTCAGCTCCAGCTGGGTACAGTTTAGCGCCTGGTGACGTCAGTCCTGGGCACATGATGTTGGCTCCACTTAGGACAAATTTTATGGCCCCTTTGTCTACTTGCTGGTGTGGAAGAATGAAAGGATCTGCGAAAAAAGAAAAAGGGAGTTTCTTATCAGTGTGAGTAAATTCAAAACACAACCATCAAGCACTGGGCATTAGAAGATTTTACATTTATGCAACAGTCTGAGGGTTGGGTAGAATGGTCCTTCTCTCTGTCTGAAGAAGAGCAGTTCTCCATTCACTGTCAGGATTTCAATGTGTTCATGGCTGTGGGAGGAGTAATATAAAAACCTGATGAAAATCCACTCTACTGATACATTGCATGTGAGAACTTTGACGTGAAACATGATATAAGTCATACCATCTCACTATTTTGACAGGGTCCTTTTTTGGCATTATGTGATTGAGCCATGACTCAATGTCAGGAAACTGTTCCAACAGCTGATTTTTGATGCCTTTGATCACTGATGTTTTCAGCTGGATACAGTTTGACACATTTTCCTTCTCATCAAATCTGAAAAAGAAAACAGAACATGCTTTCTGAATAACGCTATTTTTGTAGTACAAATGCAGATACATTTTTTTTAGATAAGTATTTTTGTACATTAAATTGTGTGAAATAATATAGAATAGGCGTACATATATTACAAATATACAGTACTTTTTCACACGGTGTCAAATATTGGCAGTAAACAAATTACTTCCACTATGGCTTTTTTTTAAAGCCGATATCAACATACTGAGACATTGAGAAGATAGTATATAGAGCTTTTATTTCTGGTCGGGTGCAGGCCTGACCTAGTCAACAATACCAGATGATCTCATGAAACATCACAACTAATTTCTGCTCGTCTTATTAATTGAACATGAGAGATCACAACACACTCGAAGACGCGATTGCTACTCGGTTAGCGTTAGCCACATAGCTATGGTTAGCTAACGTTACAACATGGAAATAGTCAGTAACGTACTTTTTAAACATCCTCGTTGGTCACGGTATCCGCGTTCCTCAATCGTGAAAAAGCTTGTCCGCACTTACTGTGCTAGGTCGGATATGATAAACACAAATAAATAACAAAATACGAGTCATCTATCAAGTAATGCTATTGCAAATCCACGCCTGTTCCGCAGTGGAGGGCCAGCAGTGTAAGGTTTTGCGTCATTTTACGGCGGCTGTTTACGTTACACAGCAGGTCAGGTCGAACTCAATTATGATAGGAGCTTCCCTCCTCTCCTGTCGTCTAGGTAACACTTGTAACTGAATCATTCGGGTTTGCAAAATCATGAATGTACCGTTTCTTATGATACATCCATGTACAAGACCCACAATAAGACACAGCCGCTGTTAATCTCCTATAGACAGTTTAATAAATCAAACAAAACTTGCACGTAGCGCAATGATGACAACGCAGTTTTGATGTGTTTGTGACGCTTCCATCCTTTTTTGTTTTCTGAGAACATCATGGATTAGATCAATCAAACACATCACAAAGCCTTCCACTAAAATTATGATTCAAATAGACGGAACTAAAAAGTTCCGGGTTCTTTAAACTAGACTGTTGATTGTGCATACAGTATTGCTGTATATTCATTATACAAATAAAAAAGGCCTTGGAATGTGCCTATTTGCCAAATGTGAATATGATATTTCTCACTTACTAAACTACAAATGGCATTCGTTTATTTATAATGTTGTGCTCAAAATAAAACAATGTTTTGAACAAGGTATATTTATATACCAGTGCCATGTCAGTGGCCTGGAGTAATTCGTAAGTTGGATGAATGAGTCAGTCATCAGTTTCATAAGTCAGCAATAATCACACCTTTTTAAATCTTTTAAAGTACATTTATAAGACATCGTTGGTGTGTTTGTAACACAGTACATCAAAACGTTAGGCCACTGTATCTCACATTCACACCTTTATTCACATACACTGATTCTGATTCTGATACACAATCACACACTACAAGTTCAAGTTGTATGTTCAACTTTATTGTATACAAGAACCGTGAAATACTTGTGCCCCGGCTCTCTCATCCTTTGTGGATTAATACAGACCACCCACACACCATAACATTTAAAGGCCTCACAACAACCCTCACAGCCCACATCGATGTTACATTAAGATGCATTCTACCTAGTATCCTGTAGACTGCTTATAGTGTAGGTATAATAAAATATACAACTAAAGAACAAATATGCATTGTATAATAACGGAGAGAAACTTTTTCTTTTAAATTAGGAACATCTGAAAATGCAGATTTAGGCCACAAAAAAAAATATTTAAGAAGAGTAAAGCAAAATGTATTAACAATGATGTAGGCCTAGTATAAGATATGGATCTAGATGGCTATATAACACGGGATATCAAATAAGTACATATCCATTCATATCTAAAACTGCGCAACTGTTAGATTCCATTATTCATTCATGTTTGGTAAAATCATAACCTTAAAGATGAGCATGTCCACGGCGTTGACGAGGCGCCATCTTGTGGCCAGAACGGCGATGGACTCGATATATATAAAAAAAAAAAAAAAAAAACCACGCGTGTGCAAAAAGTACTTTTGTACAAAGTACTTCCGGTGGGGTCACCGACTAGCTTTTACGAGTGATTTTCCCCCGTGTTTACCAGCGGATGTTCCACTATCATGTGAGCCTATATTTTCGCCGTAGCAACATTTCTTCTGTAAATAATCGTCTTTAACGGCCGCTTCACGCGTTCGCTCCCACGGAACGACTGGAACGTTACAACGCGGCTGGACGAGCGAGGCAATAGAGGAAGCAATAGCCAACCATCTTTCTTCTTCTGCCAGCAATAACAAGAAAGAGACCAGACTGGATACAAGTGGAGCTGTGCAGTTTGCAGTTTATCGCATGTTTCGTACCGGATAAAGGAATTTTTTGGGGGGGCAACATCTCTCCGTGTTAAGATAGATAAAGGCTCCCGGACACTGAGCTCACCCCCCGGCAAGCCTGTAAGTTTCGGATCAGAAGACTGGCTGTTAAGAATTAGTATTCCCGTTTTTTCATGTTTCCAACAGGTTTATCTTCCCCTAATCCCCCGCCACCGCCAACCCAGGAGGCTAGACCAGCGGCTACTGATGTCAAAAACGAAAGTGGCAACATCACATCTCCGAAGAAGAGGAAAATAAACGGTTCAGAGAGGGAAGACACTACAGACACGATCTCTTCTTCGCCTCCCAAGACCCTGAATTCCTCCTCTTCTTTTTCTTCCTCCTCCTCCTGCTGTCCCACTCCGCTGCACATTCAGAAGAAGTTGAGGTTTGAGGATTCAGTGGATCTCATTGGACTGGATGTGAAGATGTCTGAGGAGGCTGCCGCCGCCGCCGCCGCCGCTTCGTGCTCCAATAACAAAAGCAAAGCCGTGTTCCTGTCCGGTGGCGTGGGGCACCACGCGAACGGACTGACGAAAACCGCAGGCACCGGCACCTTCTCCAACAGTAAACCCGGTGCAGCCAAGAAACTATTCATCAAGAACTTCAAAGGTAGCAGATACACTGGTGGAAAATGTCATTCAAGCCCCCCCCCAAAAAAACCCCATTCACTGTCACCAATATAAAGTTAAAGCCACCTGCTAACCGGTCCCCGGGCGCTCTCATGCTGTCCACTGTTAAAATGCTAAAATATTATAAACACAGCCGAGTCAGTGAACCATGGACGTGTCTAAGAAATGTGTCAAAAAGGCCATGGATCTTGTCAAACTTGACTAAATGTATACATTTCCTTGACATGTCACCATGGTATCATTGTTGTCAATGTGGGGGTGTTAGCTCAGTCACGCAGGACTCATTGCTCATTTAACAAAGATTAAACAGTCAAATAAGCTCTAAAAACCCTATTAGGACTTGCTAATGAGACTTTGAAACGGAGTGAGTGTTGGTGATAATTTAATATCACAAATTAAAAATGTTGCAAAATCGTATTGAGATTATCTGATCTGGCATTTTTTATTGTTCCTCCCATTTCTGTAAGCAATAGTTAAAAACGAACAGAATTAGTTCCTGAAGTTATGTGACGTGGGCCTGGTGTAATGGATAACAGCAGGACTCACTTTGAACACCAGTTTGAATCCAACTGACGCTGGTGGTCCGGGGAGGTCCGCCGTTTGTCTTTCAGGGCCTGCCGAAGTTTACGGTGTCATCAGAGCTGCTTGTGTTTTGTTTCGCTCGCGCAGAAAAACCCAAATTGCCGGAGAACTACACGCAGGAGACGTGGCAGAAGCTGAAGGAGGCAGTCGAGGCCATACAGAACAGCACTTCAATCAAGTACAATCTAGAGGAGCTCTACCAGGTATCAGAACAGACCCGTTGTCCTCTCACTGTATTCATGCCCTTCATCGTATACAAACAGTCCTTTTTGACACTTCAGTTTTGTCCCCGCAGGCTGTTGAGAACCTGTGCTCCCACAAGATATCTGCCAAGCTTTACAAACAGCTGAGGGCCGCGTGTGAAGACCATATCAAGGCACAAATTGATCAATTCAGAGAATATCCTTTTACGCTTTCTATTTATCTACAATTTCTGTCACGGGATCCTACCAGTTGTTGATTATTCATAACCTATTGTTGATTATGCAGTCGTACCGCAGCAAAGCTCTTGAATGAAAGTCAACTTTTGCCTTAACGTTGTTCATACGGATGCCCTGGACAGCGTGCTTTTCCTAAAGAAAATTGACAAGTGCTGGCAGGATCACTGCAGACAAATGGTACGTTTTACTTGTCATATCCACATCACTTTCCATGCAATTTGTTTATTTTATTTTCACATTTAACGGGGTATTCCACTGATTTAGCGACGCACTTCCATGAAGTTGGGGGACTTGTGGGAGCGTATGTATTGAAAAAGGATGGTAAAAATCAAATCAGAGGCTGAGTTCAAACATGCTACACTTCCAGTGACGCAACTCAGTGGCGTCTGCCGTTAGTTCCTCTCTGCCTGGTCAAGAGACAGTTTCGCAAAATTGGATTTTGACGAGCCAGTGAGGCAGGTTGTACCCGTTAAAGAGCACAGTTGAAGAATGACAACTGTGTCTGTTGGACAGAAATGGACAAAGTTTAATATCTGTTCCACCAGTGGACTATAATCCAAAATAATAATAATCGAGAAATTCATGTAAACACCACAAAAACAACCCCATCAAAACAAATGCTATTTTCAATAAAGGACCAACACAGATAATTGCGATATTCATGAAATCATATATATCTTTTGTCAGACTTTAGGAAGCTCCTTCAGAGCCACAGAACACGTTTTACAACAGTTTTCACGGACTGTAAAAGACTCGTTGTGACGAGTAAACTCATCTTCATGTGTAAAATTAGTGGAGTGCCCCTTTTTTAATTTGAATCCAACAAGAAAATATTGAATTAAATATTGAAATATTGTCAGTGCTTATTTCTAATTGTGAGTGTTTGTCATTGTTTCACAGATCATGATTAGGAGTATATTTCTGTTTTTGGACCGCACCTATGTTTTACAAAACTCAATGCTGCCATCAATCTGGTGAGTAATCACTGCTGTCAGCTGTTCTACAACAGTACCAAGCTGATTTACGTGAAAGTGGGCGTTGAACAGGCTGCTCTGGTCTGCAGGGACATGGGTCTGGAGCTGTTCAGGTTCTACATCATCAGTGATCTGAAGGTCCAGAGTAAAACCATCGACGGGATTCTGCTGCTCATTGAGAGGGAGCGAAATGGGGAGGCAATAGACCGCAGTCTACTGAGGAGCCTGCTGAGCATGCTCTCTGACCTGCAGGTGACCATTTCATTGTCATTCTAAGTGTGGGACACAGTGTTAATATGTATTTAACAACCTGGGTTTCATCTGCGTCCTTCGATAAGTTGTCGCTTTCCTGTTGACAAATGGCTTTAATGAAAAGTGCATTCTCTCCGTCTCCGACAGATTTATCAAGACTCCTTTGAGCAACGCTTTTTGGAAGAAACTAATCGACTATACGCTGCAGAGGGACAGAGGCTGATGCAGGAGAGAGAGGTGATTTGTGTGACCCTCATTCTCTGGGCCCGTTTGGTTGTTTGTTGGTGTATTTTACTGACTAACTTGGCCAAATAGAATATAAATAAATAGTCTGATTACACTGTTAATGTCCAGTATCTGCACTTGTAATGTCACGGCACAAATATGTATGCATCTAAAACATTAACTGCAACATCGGGTGTTGATCTCAGTTTCATATTTCTTTTCCGTGTTACTCACTATGTTTACATTCTTACATTTAAAGAAAAAAAGTACGATAATTAGCTTCCAAGCATCGTAAAGGTTGCAGACGCTCTCGATTTCTGTCTAATAAACGGTTGTATGGAAATTGTGCTGTTTCTAACCCCAAACTTATACATTTTAAATACATTTTTATCTGAGAGCTTATCCTGTCTTTTGCTTTCCCCCCCCCTTGATTTTCCTTGAATTGTCTCAAGTAACCTGGGGTATTATAAGTTGCATATAAAAAATTCAGCTATATTAGAGATAAGCACCTAAGGCACATAGGAAATGTTTTGTGGCGGCAATATGGCATCATTTTTAATATCACTTCTTTCTTCTTTGTAGGTACCAGAATATCTCCATCATGTCAACAAACGCTTGGAGGAGGAGGCCGACAGAGTCATCACATATCTAGACCAGAGCACACAGTCAGTGTTAAACTGTAGTTTTCAGTTAGCAATTTACCACTGACAAACATTATTTAGTAACCCAAATTACAAATTGTAACCCAAGTTGTGTTTCTCCCTGCTCAGAAAACCACTCATTGCCACTGTGGAGAAGCAGCTGCTGGGTGAACATCTCACGGCTACTCTGCAAAAAGGTACACAACAGTAAATACTCTGTATAACCGTGTGCATGAGGAGGATCAGCATTTGCTATCTAACTATCCTGCCTGTCTGACTACACACTGGCTCTTGAAAGTAGCTGTAGTAGCAGCTCGAGTTCTGACCTCTGACTTTCTGTTGTTGGAAACTTCCAGGGCTGACTCATCTGCTGGATGAGAACAGAATTCAGGATCTGTCTCTTCTCTATCAGCTCTTCAGTCGAGTGCGCGGTGGTGTTCAGGTCCTCCTGCAACACTGGATAGAGTACATAAAGGTATGATGGCACTGACAGTTAATAAACGTCTGAAGACAACACGTGAGGAAGGTGCTGAATCCTTGCATGTCCCGTTGTTAACTGTTTTTTATTGTTTTCCAATGTGTTGAAAATTCAACATCTAGGCTTTTGGAAGCACAATCGTAATAAATCCAGAAAAAGATAAAACAATGGTGCAAGAGTTGCTGGACTTCAAAGACAAGGTGGATCACATCATTGACATCTGCTTCATGAAGAACGAGAAGTTTGTCAACGCCATGAAGGAGGCTTTCGAAACATTCATCAACAAACGGCCAAATAAACCTGCAGAGCTCATAGGTCAGCAGCGAAGCGCTTTCCTCATCATAGCTGCTGCACCGTCAAGAAATGTGCATACAATCGCAATCGTCATTAAATAACATGTTTTATAAATATACGTTTGTTTGCAGCAAAACACGTGGATTCAAAGCTACGGGCAGGAAACAAAGAGGCAACGGATGAAGAGCTGGAGAAGATGCTGGATAAGATCATGATTATCTTTAGATTCATCTATGGTAATATTTACTATCACATATGTTTGAGTTTATTTTCACCCCTCTGTGGTTGCTCTTAATGTTATAATGTATTGTCGTTGTAGGAAAAGACGTTTTTGAGGCTTTTTACAAAAAGGATCTCGCCAAGAGGTTGCTGGTTGGAAAAAGCGCCTCGGTGGATGCTGAAAAATCAATGTTGTCAAAGCTGAAACACGGTGGGTTTAATCCATCACTTCTTAACACACACAAACACAGTCAGTGTGACATGAATGACAGAAAGGGAATCTTGACCTTGAATGCACGTTTTGACCTGATGGTGTTTCCTCAGAATGTGGAGCAGCGTTCACCAGCAAACTGGAGGGGATGTTCAAGGATATGGAGCTTTCTAAAGACATCATGGTGCAGTTCAAACAGGTGAGGAGAACAACAGTGGCTTCAGCCTGTAAGAATCTCCATGTGGCAGTTTGTGTGAGTTTTATACTTGGTTCTTATGACAGTGAAATTATATATGAGGCAGTTTTCAAACAGCTCCCTTGTTCATTTCAACTCGGACATTGTGTTTGCACAGTATCCAGATGCAGACGGCTCCAGAACTAAAATGCACAATTGTTGAATCTGGATCAACCTTTCCCACAACGCAATGCAACGGCGTGCTTTGGCCAATCAAATTCTTGCTATTGAGGCTGCTGTTCATTACCATATAATGTAATGTAATCTTGATTAATTGTTAAGTCTATATACATTTAAGAAAATGGTGAAAAAAATGCCCATCATAATTCTTTTTAAATCATCAAATGTTTTTGTCAAAAATAAAACACATATAACAGAAAAATAAAGAACAACCACAGCAAATCCCCACATTGGAGTAACTGGAACTGGGGTATGGTTACGTGAAACAGCATTCCCTCACCAACACACAGTCCTGCAGTTCTGTTTTTGGTCTGTTTACCCACAAACCGATTCAGATTCTTGTAGCGATGATCTAAACGTGTGCAGGAGGTGGCAGGTGGATATCACACGTCTCATTTGTGTTTCTGTAGTATATGCAATGCCAAAACATTCCTGGCAACATTGAGCTGACGGTCAACATCCTCACGATGGGTTACTGGCCAACGTATGTCCCGATGGAAGTACACCTGCCTCCTGAGGTTAGTGCTGAGCAAATATTGAAATTTTCAGAACATGCTGGGGTTTTTTTTTAAATAACCTGCCGTGCAATAAATATACAGAGTGTTGCTTTGTAACTCCTCTGTTATCTTTGTCCAGATGGTGCGACTGCAAGAGATCTTTAAGACCTTCTACCTGGGCAAACACAGTGGCAGGAAGCTGCAGTGGCAATCAACACTCGGCCATTGTGTCTTAAAAGCGGAATTTAAAGAGGTAGATAACTCCTCTCTAAGAATACTCTGGTGTGTTTTGCTCCCTATGACCTTAATGTAAAATGATCTCTTGGATTTTTTTTTTTATAAAAAGGGCAAGAAGGAGCTGCAGGTGTCACTTTTCCAAACACTTGTGCTACTGATGTTTAACGAAGGAGAAGAGTTCACGCTGGAGGAGATCAAACTGGCGACAGGAATAGGTCTGTATGATCACATCAAGGTTTGGTTGGCAGCACTCTGAGGAAGAGATAAAGGTTGTCATTATTCAGCACCACTGATCTAAAACACTGTCCGCTTGTCTGTTGGTGTACAGAGGACAGTGAACTGCGCCGGACTCTGCAGTCGCTTGCTTGTGGAAAAGCACGTGTCCTCACCAAAATTCCCAAAAGCAAAGATGTGGAGGACGGGGACAAGTTTTCTTGCAATGATGAATTCAAACACAAGCTCTTCAGGATCAAAATAAACCAGATCCAGATGAAAGAAACGGTATTTATCATCTTGCAGTAGTTTCCTCACTTCAAGGCCCTCAGGGTGTTGGTGAATTATTTGAACTAATTGTTTTCCCCCCAGGTGGAGGAGCAAGCCAGCACCACAGAGAGGGTCTTTCAGGATCGTCAGTATCAGATTGATGCTGCCATCGTGCGGATCATGAAGATGAGGAAGACTCTGAGCCATAATCTCTTGATGTCCGAGGTCTACAACCAGCTCAAGTTTCCCGTCAAGGTCATTAGTTTACGAAATTTGTATTTTAAATTCTCTATTACTTTCCTCCCTCAAAATCTGTTGTTGTGTTATCATCCATCCGGTTTCTAGTTTCTAGTTTCTTCTGTACAGGGTCTGTACAGGGTCTGTACAGGGTCACAGCAGTTTAAGACGTCAAAGGTTACTGGAAAAGTGAATTTCCAGTGTGTACCAGATACATTTTTATACCGTATGAATTATAGAAGAAATATTTGAGGATTATAGCTCAACAGATGCTGGATTTCTGAGGCTAATATTAATATTTGAGAGTTTTTTAAAAATCCTATAGCGATTTATCTGCCAATATTCTTCTTCTCTTTTTTTTTCTTCAGTCAGTTTTGAGTGTTATTTTATAGAAGCACCTTCCCTGTTAACAAAGTACTACCCCAATTAGCTGATAATTCTGTCAGAGTTAAATTCAAGTTGATTTATGACCAGGATAAGATCTATAAACTCACTTGTGTATACTAAGTTACCCTAGGGAAGTGGCACGGCTTGCATAATTCACCTTTCACCAATTTACCTCACACCTCAAAGTATAAAAATAACCAGAAATGCTGGCATGTGCCTCGTGTGTTAACCTCTGCGTCCTCTCTGTCGTCTTCCATTTCAGCCTGCTGACTTGAAGAAGAGGATAGAGTCTCTTATTGACAGGGACTATATGGAGCGTGACAAGGAGAACGCCAACCAGTACAACTATGTGGCTTAGAGAAGGTGGGGGGGGAGGGGGGACCGAGAAAAAGAGACGCAGATGGTCCAGTCAGGCTGAGGTGATCGCTCTCTAAATCTTTTGCTCCAGTGGACGTTAACCATTATCATCTTCAACCCAGCGACCGACAAGTGAATGGATACTGCTCCACAGGATTTTTGTCAGGGGTCTTGTGATCCTGTGGACTGCATGCCCATTGAAAAGAAAATATTGTCCTTTATTTCTCAGTGCCTCTGAGAGAGTTGGGCTACTGTGGACAGACAAAGAAGACACACAGATGTTGTTCCGTTTGCTCTTTTTTTTTTTTTTTTTTTTTAATGGAGAGGAAAAATATTTATTTTCAACTTAGATTCCTCTTTGTCCATAGTTTGAATCAATATGCTCTTTGTTATCAAGTCACTCTTTTTCTTTTTTTTCTGTTCACTCGGTATCCCAAGCAAATGCTGACACAGTTTATGCTCTAAATGTAAGAGAGAGGAAAAAGGATCAAAAAATTAAACTGATGCTTTTTTCTTCAGTCAGTGTCAAATGTGGGACTATTGGACTAACATTCATACTAGGGAATTGACAATTTCGGGAATATCTGTGTCAAATGCGTGATCCTGCAGCAAAGTTTTACAATTTTTAAGGCCATGTAGCCATCTGATAAAGCTGTGATCATGAACACACAAAGCGTTTAAAGCAGAGTTTGTGCCAAAAAAAAAAAAAAGAGCACTTCACTTTTGTTATAGGGTGTATTCAAGCTGCTAAAACAGTTCATTGTACAAGTATATGCATTTAAGTTTCTCGTTTTCTCATGTCTTTGTATGTTTTTGTACATACTTCACAAAAGTGACATTTTAAATGATCTCATGTGACAGTCAACTGCTTTTTAGGTCTTTGTTAACCCTTAGAAAGTATACTAAGAGCACAACAACATCAGAGCCCATTTCCCCATCTTCCCAAGTATGATACCACATACATACACTTTTTTTTGTATGTCTCCCTGTGTGGCTTGCAGGCCTTGCTGAAAAGTAGGGGGAATGGGAGTGGATTGCCTCAACATGAGGACAAATATGATTGATTTAGACATGACCTTGTTTGTATGAGTCTGTTAGATTTATTGCTTCAGATTAAAATAACTGTTTCAATCGGGTTTTCTTTTTATTAATCATCGATTCCCACATGCCATTGTCTTCGATGAAAGCAGTCCATTAATTAGTAAGCTTTTTTTTGTCTGAAGCCAGTAAACATTCACATATGTACAGGATAATAATTAACTCTATAAAAGGGGGAGAGAGATTTAAAAGTAGACTACAGTGGCCCACACCTCTTCCTAGTGTGACACATTGATCCCCGTCATATGACTTCCATCCATTTCCTGGTACAGTCGGCGGCGGCACAGCACAGCACAGCACAGCTTCATCCCAAACACAGCTGACTGAGCGTCGCTCTCGGGTTTTTTTCGTCTTCTCTCCGGTGGCTGACACTCCAAACTACTTGGCGATCATGTACCGATATGCTGCATTTGTTGTATTCCTCGCCTTTGGAATCGGTATGTATCATCAATATAATTAGTCTTTAAATCAACGGCAAAAGTGTTTCTGCGAAGTGACGTGATTAAACTTGAGGGACACTCCGGGCCTGGTGCTTCTGGGCTCAGGCTAAATGTTGCTCGGCAAAAGAGATTAAAAGAATATCTCTTACTTGTAAAATTTATTTTATTTATAGACCTAAATGTGCTCTTAATGTGGATTTACTGGACAAGCCTTAAATTGAACCCACCATCGGCTGTTCGTTCGAGGAGCAGTCTAGTCGTGATGTTTTGCTAATGAAGCTAGCTTGAGTGCTAATTGTTACGTACGTCAACAACATCTTACAACGCCGCTTAGTTGTCGCATGCAGCTCAAGAAACTGCATTTCCCCACACAACTGCTATTTATCTTTTCATGCCAACACACAATAACCATGCTAGGTTATACTGCCTTTCGACAATGTGTTGGCCAGTCAACGTTAGCTAGCCGTTAGCTTACTGGTTGGATAACACTTGTTTTTGAAGCTAAAGTTTGAGTTGATACAACAGACCGTCTGAGTCGTGTGTCAGTCTGTGTTAGCTACACACACGCCAAGATTAAGACAGTAGAAATGTTCCTAAAACCCCGTTGGCACACCATAAGACGCATTAGTATTGACTAGCTGAAGTGGTTAGCATTAGCTACGTGTTTTCAGTTTACAGTAAGTTAGCACGTGACAGTACCAGTAGAACGAGTTGCCTTTGAGCTAACGTTACTGACAGCTCGGTTACATAAAATATGGATGGAGTATGACTCCAAAGCAACTCGCATTAAAAGAAAAACATCTAACTTTTCATTTCAGAGGAGCGTTTTAATCAACAGAATGAATTTGTTGATACTACCCCGTGTGCCAAATACACACACACACATACACACATCAGCATGCACTATTTTTCATTCTCGGTGGAAAAAATAATAAATGTTATAAAAAAGGTTCTGAAGAGGTGATCGGCTCCGATTACAGGCATAAAATGGCTGGGCGCACAGCGAGGAGCTAAATAAACGTTAACAAATACATATATAAATCATTTAAAACAGAAGCTCGACGTTGTCAGTGAATTATTTTCACTGTGTTTTCTTCTCAGACAAACTCAACAGACATGCACATCTCTCCAAAACTATGCGTAATATTACGCACAGCGAGGATACTTTTATTAACTCACCGGGACCTTGTGAGGTGTCTTTTTTTTTTGACACCGGTGAGGTGTTCTGAAAGATTCACAGTTTATACAGCGACATCATGAATAGATTATCAGATTATCACAATGTATTGTTTCGCAGCAGAATTGCAACCACGCCATCAGCTGCCTGTTCACTGTCCTCAGTCGCATTTTCTGCGTTGCTCCTCATCTTTTAATATTTAAACATGAAAATACGTTTGACATTAAAGATACATACTAAAAAAAATTAGGTTCATTTTGAGACCCCCACAAAGTGTGTCCTAGTTGTTAATTAGTAACATTATTTTGCACACTGATACTAGCTAATGTTACATTGACTTGATACGCTGTGATTAAGATAGTCTTAACTAGTTTTGTCACAAAGGTTAACTTCTCGTTTGCTTATAGTGCGGAAGTTCTTCTCCAATGCGAACAAATACAGTGTACACCAAGTTATGTGACTTTATCAGTAATTTCAGCTATGTTGCCACAGCACGTCTTTATCATACATTATCAGGTACTGTGTTTTGATAAGTGTTACCAGAAATGGTGCTCACATAGTAAGAACAGCTGTGATTTAAATGTCCTGAAATCTGTGTGAACTTGTCAACCCAATATTGTCAGGTTATTATTAACATTATGACTGGCTTCATTAAAAATACAGTATTTTGTTGAGTTGCTGTGAGTCTGTGTTAATGTCATGGGCTTAATAACTTTGTTACTTTACTGTTGCTGTTGTTACTGTTGTTGAATTGATGACAATGCATACTGTCCTATAGTAAATCTAAATGGACCTTGGCTTTTCTTCAGTTTAATTGTATAGTTTCTCAGAGCCAGTGGAATGGTTAAAGGGGTTTGTTGCAAGTATGACTGAAAATGATTTTAGTGTGTGCTCTTCATCTTTCAATAGTTTCCCTCGAGATAAATAAAGTTCTATCATTGTATCTTATATTTTAACAGACAGATTCATTTGAAGTATCCATATATTTCCACTTGTAGCTATGTTTTTGATGAAGAGCAATCAAATTCATTCCAACTGGACTAATTATTAATTAGAATATTAAAAAAAGAGTAATTTGTCTTTTCTTTTTCAGTGTTCCATCTGTCACATGGCGTTGTGGTGAATGTCACCAACAGCGAAGACCAGTTATGCCTCTATGCCAATCTAATGGTCAACTTCTCCGTCTCATATGATGTAGCTGGCAACACGGTGAGTGTCTGCTCTTAGCCACGCTAACCACAAGATGTTCTACTGTGACCGACTGTCATATTTATTTCACATATTTAGTACATCAGACTGCACACAGTATCCCTTCGAAATGTCTTTGCCAATATAGCGGGAGTATCAGACAATTCTTGTGGAAGCAAATGTCATGAAAGTGTGAAATGAGGGGAGTTACCACAAAGCCAATAGATTCTTGCTATTCAGCATTTCAGATAGTGAGTTTTCCTGGAGCATATCCTGCGATTGTTATGTCCTGTCTTTTCACTAGTGAGTTGTTGCTATAGAAAGCAGCTCACAGAAGTGTATATCATTTTGAGACATTTTCTTAACTGTAGTGGGTTTTTCATTAGCTGTCTTCCAGACCCTGGTCTATTAGAATATTTAGTTAGATAGTTTGATAGATTGCTTTGTATGTTTACTCGTTGGGTCCATAAATTAAAATGTATATTCTTTTAAGCGCCAAGTGTATCTGTCACAGAAACTAAGACCCTACTAAGTAAAGTTTCTTTCCTTGAAGTCTGTCAAGTTTGCTTTTAAAGTTAAGTTTAACATCAAACTTATATAATCATGTTAAATAAAGTTACACTCTGCTCTTGTTTTAGAGTGAAACAGTCGAGTTTCAACTTCCTGGTGAAGTCATGACAAATGGAAGTGAATGTGATGCCAAAAGCTCAATGTTGAAGCTTAATTTTGGAGAGGGAAACTCTTGGAGTGTGAACTTCACCCAAAATGAAGAAAAGTACCAGGCAGACTCCATCACCTTTTCCTACAACCTCGGCGACCAAACCCTCTTTCCTAATTCTGTATCAAATGGTAACTTCTACACCTCACAGTGCAAACAAAAAATCCACACGTGGACCAAAGGACTTGTTCTGACGCTGTTGTGTTTTTAAATTTTTTTTATTTCTTCCAGAAACCACAACCGTTACCGTGAAGAATCACATTACAGGTGTAGCCATGGATACGTGCTACTCATGCAACAGTAAAGACATGATTGAAGTAGATTTGGTCAATCAGACGCTGTGGAACGTGCTCATACAGGCTTTTGTCAACAACGGCACCAAGAGTGAAAAGAGTAAGTGCAGATGCAGGATCACTCCTCCTCCTCCTTCTAATATGTATCCGCTGTTTGCATTGATTTTCTGTTCTCTCTGTTTTCTCATTACAGTTACCTCCTGCGCTGCCGATGTACCCACAACTCCTGTTGCCCCGACCACCATCACTACCACCGCATCTCCTGTCACAAACTCTACCACCCTTCCTCCTACCACCACCCCAACTCCCACCCTCCCTCCGCCCTCCACTGGGAAGTACAACGTCAAGACTGATGAAAACAGCACAGCCTGTCTGTTAGCCAGCTTTGGCCTGCGGATTGGTTACAAACAAGCAGAGGTACATTCACAGATGCAGCGTAATAATGTTGTTAACACCTTCCAGATGATATACAGACACTCCTTGCTGATTTGATTCTATTCTTTTCCCTCTGGCAAAGAAATATCAGGAGATGAACTTTGATCCTAACGGGACCATAGCCTCTGGATCATGTGGAGTCAACAGCAGTGAGCTGGTGTTGGTGTCCAACTCAATGACCATCATGTTCACTTTCACCAATGTAAGTCCTCAACAATATGCTGTTTTAATGAACCTGCCTGGTGACATTTTTTAAGTGGTTAAAAGACCCATGAAACGGCTTTAGGATTATGATAACAATCAATTCAAAAGAAAGTTGTGCGGTCATATTACTGACACTTTGATTGGCTGAAGCTATCCATTTAATGGTTTAAACTATTCATTTAAACTTTTCTTTTCTTCTAGCTAATAGTTTTCATGCACTTTTAATTAGTATGTGGTGTTTGTGTGTTTTATAGTTGACTGGGGTCAGTGTGAAACTGAGGTGTGGTTGAAAGGTTTGGTTTGTTTTTTGTGACAATAAAAACACAAACATCAGCGTGTGTGTGTGTGTTACTCTTAAGAACAAATATGTGATACCATTTTTATAGCTGCTACAATTAATTTATTAATCAATTGACAGAAATGTAATTATCAGCTGTTTTGATAATCTGTTAATCGTTTAAGTCCATTTTCAAGCAGAAATGCAGAACATTTTACTCTTCCATTTTCTTAAATTTCAGAATTTTTTTATTTTCCAGAACCTCTATCATAGTGAATTCAATATTTTTGGACTGTTGGTCACATAAAAAATAAAAAAAGACATTTGACGACATCACTTTGTGATGGGCCATTTTCTCTATTTTCCAAGGTTTTATAGACCTGGTTGTGAAGCACCGGGGTACACAACACAATTATATGGATAAATAAAAATGCATCACTCGTCCCTGAAAAAAGAGAAGGGAAATGTTTGTGTCCTGGATGCTGAGTCTGTGTTAGCCTTTGTTAATTGAAAGAGCTGCTAGAATGTATAATTTTTGTATAATTTCATTGGTTCAAAATAAATTCTTTGGATGCATTTATTTCTATTTCTGAACAGGACACAAAGAAGTTCCGCCTGCAGGCTCTGAACGTCACCGGAAAGACGAGCTCTGGTAATTAGAAGAAACATATCTACCCACACAGACCGGGCACCGCACAGAGAAGCAAGCTAATGTTGAGTTTGTGTTTCTTTCAAGGTGTGGTGTTTTCTGAGGTGAACACCAACCTGAGTCTGTGGGAGACGGATGTCAGCAGCTCCTACATGTGTAACAAGGAGCAGAACTACACCATCACCAACCAGCTCCTCCTCTACACCTTCGACCTTCAAGTACAGCCCTTTGGAGTCAAGAAGGGTGTTTTCAGTACAGGTAGGTTTTTCTTTAATGTCTCAAACAATAAATCAACTGTTCCATATTTAGAGTCTGGGGGAAATGGATGATGACTCCGGAGGTTGTAAGGAGGAAGATGAGAATTGTTTTGTGTTTGAAGCAACCAAATGGATTGGACTGTTAGTTTGTACCAGTGTGTGTCATTTGAACATTTGAACAGACTGCATCTTAGTTCAAAGGTAGTCCATGATTTGTGATAATACATTTTTTTTAATGCATGATTTCCCAAAAGAAACAAAACTTTTAAGGTCACATGTTTAAAATGTCATTAAATATTTTGTTTGTTAAATAGTGCACTTTTGACAATCCCTAAGACACATTTTGGTTTAATCAGATGTTCAATTCAAGACTTATAATGTGTAAAGAATAAATACCTCTTAAATTTAAAGTCAAATGTATAATTTTTTAAAATTAGTTTTCAGGTAAATTTTCATTTATGTCAAATGCAGTTTAACACAGTTTGATCTCTCTTGCCTCAGGATAACAGAGCACTACATTATTTTTATTAGTAGGAGGTATAAAGTGCAGCCAAACTTTGGACAGCTGTTTTTTTTGTTGTTGTTTTTCTGTCTGGCACATTAGCAATTAGCCATTTGATATAAAACTTTCCACTTCACATTAAAATGTACAATTTTACAGCGATCAATAGGACTGGCATCACTTTTTTGGAGCTGACTGCCGCTAACCAACCAACCAACCATAACTAGGGCTGTTTTACTTCACATTAACTTATCAACCGAGGGAAAGCTTTTGATCACACACACTTAACACAAACCTTTTTGACTTGCGTCCCTCATCACACAAAGTCCTTTGAAGGAATATTAGAAGCTTGAAGAGGTGGAAATATCCAATATTTTACAAGAAAAAAAGCAAACATTAGAGAAGTTAGAAACAAATAGACATCATTTTGTCTCCCATGCTGTGGAAGATTTTTTTCTTTTCTTTGTCGTTTTTTTGTTTTTGTTTTTAGAAATGAGGTAGTCAGCTCCGCAACATAGAGCCAACAAATCCATAAGGAAAGTCGTTGCCAACTATTTTTGTAATCAAATTTGATCAATTTTATCGATTTGTTGTTGCAGCCCTATAATCAAGTCCATCCAAGGCTCAACATCCTTAAAAGGAAGTCTGGTTAATGTCCAGACATGTTCCTTCAAATGAGCACAGTATTATGTGACCGCTTTAAAACAGAGGAAATGAAGTGTTGTATTTTGGCACAGATTGACAGTTCAGCTGTTTTTTAAAGATAATCTGAACTGCTGTCCTGCACTCGTCTCTCAGGATGTGTTGTTAATCAGAAAATCACTGTTCCACCTGTTGACTGACTCTCTTTTTATCTGCAGCCCATGAATGTTCATTGGATGACACCAGCATCTTAATCCCAATCATTGTTGGCGCTGCTCTGGCTGGCTTGATTCTCATTGTAGTGATCGCTTACGTGATTGGTCGAAGAAAGACTTATGTTGGATATCAGACCCTTTAAATCCAGTTTGCAAATAATCCTGAAATATCACGGGTCCCAAGCCTGGTCCTTGGGTTTCATGTTCATCTTTAATTGGCAAATAACTACAAAATCCAAGCGTCAAAATCTTCAATTGAGATGTAGTTTTAAGAAATGACAGCTGTCAGAAGAATACATTTTACTATGTGTTGGTATTAATTATGAGCCATGAAATGTACATAGAGCATTTTCAAGGGTCTTTAGTGAAGAAGATGGAAAAATCCATTTAATCATGGAGAGTTTGGTGTTTTTCTCAAGGACCAACCTTGTCTACCCCGACTTGTTTGTGTTTTCTTTTTTGTTGTTTTCTGGATGTCTTTCCCTTTTTGTTGTGTTATTTTGTTAATGAGCAAGTGCAACATCCACACGACTTAAATAATTACAATACAGGTCCAATAGGACTTCTGCATTTTCAAAAGCCGCTGGACATTTTTCATCATTTTCCCACACGTTTTTGGCACGAAATGTTGGTCAGTTTTGTTGCTGCAGGATGCTGCACTTGCTCTGCAGACATTCCCTTTTTGTTTTCTTTTGTCATTATTTATTCTTTGTGCACATTTTAGTTTTCCTTCCTTTTTGTGATTTGACTTTTCATCCCCATAATTATTTACATCAAGACATATAACAATGATTTCATAGAATTTCTTTCACAAATCAAATCATATCTATGTTCCCAGAAATCCATTAACAGGGATGAAACAAGTATATTCCATTTGAAAAGGTGTCAAAAGAAATATGCATTAGTCCATGTTTGCCCCTGTAGAGCAGGAGAAACATTGCAATTATTTTCAAATCAATCAAATCAAATTGTCGTTTAAACCATAACAGACCTTTTTTCATGCAAGTAATCAAGCAGTAAAAGTCCAGGTGGAACTAATGACACTAACAATGGCTTGTTTACATAAAGGCATAAAGGTCCTGGTTAGTTTTATTAATTTAACCTGTGCTTTTCTCGCTGTACTATATCAAAATGTTTGCTGTTCAAAAGGTCTCTGACATTTGCACATGCTCCAGTCAGACTCTATATCTGAAAATAAAGGTCAGCTGTTTTTGGGGGGTTTTTTCCCGGCACAGAATACATTTCGGCATTAGGTTTAGAAAAGGGAGTTTTGTTGTGTAGATATTTGTTTTCAGCACAGACAATTCTGAAACAAGGATATTTACATGTAAATGCACTAAGGCGCTCTTTATATTTTTGCATTATGTTGAGATCGTTGTTACATTATCTCACCTGTGTGTAGACCTGGGCTTGGCCTGAGCTACGAGGGCTGCAGCTGGATCAGGAGACGTTAAAGCTTCTGAAGACCAGCTTTTCAAATCAAGTATTTCTATAAAATATTAAAGTAAAAAAACATCATTAAGAGCTTAACGCAGGAATAGACATTTTGTGAAACAGGCTTTTTTTGCAGAAAGTTGGACAAACAATTAAAACAACTCTTGTCAAACATGACGCTACAGCCAGCTTAGCTTAGCATCATGACTGGAAATGGGGGGGGTCTGTCCAAAGGTAATCATCACCTCTAACGATCACTAAGCATATTATATATTGTTTGTCTATTCCGTATAAAAAAGGAACTGTAAAAACGGCATGTGGTTTGTGGATTAAACAAATGAGATGTTAATCAGTGAGCTTTAGTGCAGGTTTTGGACAGAGCTAGGCTAACTGTTTCCCCTGTTTCCAGTCTTTATGCTAAGATAAGGTAACTGTCTTCTGGCTGAAAAAGGGTATTTCACAAAATGTCAAACAATTCCTTTTTAAAGCTCAGCTTATCTGGACCAAATCATTGTGGGTGTGGTTTGATCCCTTTTGTTCAACCGTGTGGGCAAACAACCCCACACCACCTATGTCATAAAATGGCTAAATCCACCAAAATATTTGATAGAATCTCATGTGAAATAGACACATTTCTTAACAGAAAATTGTAGGACCCCGTCACTCACAGAAAGAATCTGAAAAGTACGTTTTCAGGAGCTTCTAAGTCAGGGAGTTAGTGCACGTTGCAGTGATACAGTGTCAGGGATGGAGGCAAGCCCAAGAATGTGTATTTCTGTAATGATAGAAAGCTAATGTGACACATGGTAGTAGCTGTGTATTGTTGCTTAATTCTAGTAGTGCTGTGTGCTGTTAGCCTTGTTCCAGCTCTTCAGGACTGGAACAATGCCGACAGTAAACTACACTGAATATTTGCATTTTGAAGTTGCGTATAAAAGATTTGCTTTCCCAGGACATTGTACATGTGTATGAATAATGGCTCTAAATCG
Organism: Nannoperca obscura; assembly: GCA_036024295.1. Lineage (NCBI taxonomy): Eukaryota > Metazoa > Chordata > Actinopteri > Centrarchiformes > Percichthyidae > Nannoperca > Nannoperca obscura. Next base: position 13,236 of record JAVQJL010022227.1, on the reverse strand, counting down.
AATATGAGCTTTGATTTTGCTTGTGGTTGTTGTCTTGTGTGTTTCAGCTTTGTACGAACTCAGTTGCCTTAATTAAAAAGATGGTTTTGCAGCAGTGGAATAAATGTTTTTGGTTTCTCAAGGTTAATCACCCTTGTTCTCAATCAGTCTGTAACAAATTCCTCATCATAACAACTGTGCCTTGCTTAATGATAACTTTCTCTTTTGCACATTCAATAACTCACTAATACTGTTGAGATACCTTCTTGGTAACTTGGTATGATTTGGCTCATTCCTGTTCACCAGCGGAGAACATTGCACACACAGGTTCAGCAAAGGGAATTTGTGCTGCAAGACCATCTTGTTAAAGATCAGTTAATGTTTTATGTGGATATAAATGATTGCTGATTTCCTCTCCATTCTCTCACACTGTTAACTACAATCAGTTGGATTTCAAATTGTGTGTCAGACTGATGTGGAGCTTTTTAGTATTTTAAGAATTATGGAAATAAAAATGCGTTGCCCTGGACACGAGTAAATGTTTATTCCTTTTGAAAACTGAAAAAAAGTTCTTAGTTAGCAGGCTTCTTCTTTATTCCAGCTGTTCATGCATTAACCATGAATTTTCTTTTAATTTGAATTCTTCAGTTCAGACTATAAGACATTCACCTCTGTGCTCTCTTCACTCTCGTCTAGCCGAGGAATGCCAGACTGATGCAGAGAGCTTCCTTGTTCCCATAGCGGTCGGAGTTGCCCTGCTTGTTCTCGTTGTTATCGTTCTGCTGGCATATTTCATCGGGAGAAAGAGAAACATGGCCACCGGCTACGAGTCTTTCTAGTTAATCTTGCCTCTTTTAGATATTAATGACGAAATAGTCAGTGAGTCCCTGCCTTGCTGCCGTTGACTAATTGTGAAAAATGTGTTGTATTGCTGTTTCCATGTAGTGTTGACTGCCTGACTGCATTCCTAAAGGAACAGGTCGACATTGCCGAGAGTTAAATAGGATTGATACCACCCTCATGTCTGTACGGTAAAGATGAAGCTATAGCCAGACAGTTAGCTTAGCTTAGCACAAAGACTGTAAATGGGGGGTGGCTGATTAGTCCTTGTATCTCATTTGTTTAATCCATAAAAATAAAAACAAAGTCTGGGTTTTACAGGGATGTTTCTTAGTCTGTCACAGTAACATGTTGGAGTCTCCCCCAGTTGCCTGGCAACCTCACAATAACTTCATACCACATTCCAAGATGGCGCCCCATTCATTGCTATAAAAGTTACTCAATGGATGTATAGTACAAAAACACATTTTGTTACCTTCTCACAGAGCCAGGCTAGCTGTTTCCCTTGTTTTCCAGTCTTTATGCTAAGCTAAGCTAACCAGCCGTAGCTTCATATTGAACTGAGGGACAAGAGAGTGGTATTGATCTTCTCATTTGACTCAGCGTGTTGCTGACTACTCCTTTTAAGGATTTCCTTTGATCATTCTGCCTGAAATTAATGTTCATCTAGAATAATACGAAATAACCACTCTTGTGATTTCCTTTATGTGCCTTTGGAATATTTAACGACTCATTCTGCTAATCTAAACAACATTTACATTGTTGATTACACTTTTTGTAGCTTCTGATCTTCTTTATTGCTGCCTTGGCTCCTCTAACCTTTCGTGGACTGTAAATATCCTAAATCTCTGAGTTGTGTTTTTTGCTGACTAAACCACTAACCTGCTGTCTGTCTCCTCTCCGTCTGTCTCCATGTCTGTCCGTCTGTCAGCTGAGGAATGCTTCCTGGACTCTGATTTGAGCTTTTTGGTGCCCATTGCAGTGGGCGTGGCGCTCAGCTTCCTAATCATCCTTGTGCTTATCTCTTACCTGATTGGCCGGAGGAAGAGTCGTACTGGCTACCAGTCTGTATAATCTATTCCCAGCTGCTTCCGCCTCTCTTACCGTCTCAACCCTCTCAACCTTCACAGGTTTTAAAAAAACACCTCCCTGACCACCTCAGTGCATCCAAAGCTACCCAAATTTCTGCTTTCTTCTGTCTCCCTGACAAGAACCCCCCAGCTTATTTCTCGCACAGTTTAAAATTGATCCCAGCAACCACCTCAGATGTTTCCTTTGTTTTGCTTTGATGCCAACAACCGAATCAAGTACCAAAACATGTATGATCAATATTGCATCGTTTAATTGTAGATTGCATGTTTATAAAAATTACATTTATGGCTGTGAGTAGCCGTCCACCTGCTCCCCAGAGAGCTCCTCCTTCTGAACCCCAGAGAGGCTTCCCCCCCCCCCCTCCCCCTCGGTTTCTGTGCTGTACAATAGTATATGTGTAAATTACTCTCTTGTATAGAATGACTGACATTGATTTTTGATGACGTGAATGTACGAGCAAGCTAATTGAAATCCTGTTGTCACTCACATCCCAGACGCCGCTAGTTTTCACATTTCTTGAACCATCATGTCACATCAATTAACAGCTAAATGAAACTCTACCTGTTGCACATGTAGTTACTTAACTGTAGCTTGATGAAAGGGAAATTAACTTATCACAAAACTTTACCAGCAGTGGGACCAGTTTTTATTTTTATTTCATTTTTGGGAATGTGTGTTAGGTTTTTGTGTTAGGAAATCTTATTTTGTTGAAACGTACACTTACGTACACGTACACCTTCAAATATTTGGTGAATTTATTAAAATGTTCCCTTTTAATTATGTTATTCACAAAAGTTAAACAAATGGATATGTTGGCAAATGGGTAGTGAGAAAATCCAAACTTAAATTACACACCACAATCAAACTTGGTTGAATATAAATGAATTTCTTCCTGCAGCATTCGTAGTTCATATTACCATGAGTAATATTTCAATATTAAGTCACACTGTTTATACTATCCTCAGTTCTGTACATTCGATCAATCACTCCCCCCAACAGTTTCGTGCCTTTCTGTTGTGCACCTTCGAGTTGCTTGCTTGAAGCTTGTCTCCATCTGATGAAGAATGTGATATGATGAGCTTGTTTAACACAAGTGGGGAACAAATTAAATAAAGTTTCGTTCTTGTTTTGTATCACTGTCATTCTTTTTAACTACCTCCAGTGTGAAAATGCAGAATTGGTGCTTGTGAGTCTTGTGACAAAAGTGAATTCAAAGGTTAACGGCTGTGATTGCTCAAACTGTCCGTTCGACTTTGATCAACGACTTGCTTTTTTTTCAACCTGTAATGGCACGTAGAGGCATGACTCTCGCTCCAGCTATTCCAGCTAGCTGGTCCCACCGGTGGATGTAGGATTATTACTGAGATGAGTTTGGAGATAAATGGTTAACCTGTGTTTTGTTGATATTGGCTTTACTTTACCTGCTCTTAATAAAATATGTTTAACTTTTCTTCTGACCTTATTAAAATCCAACATATAGAAAGGTTGTGAAGTGTTAACCCTCCCCGTTGCCACAAACTGTCCCTGCACTTCTATTGAAGGTAACCATATACAGACATGAGCATAAAGCTTTGTTTGCTGTGTCGTTTACACAATCTGTTGGTCAATCCACCCCTTTGGTCTTACCTGAAATATCTCAAATAATAACTAACTGTTATTGATTGATTGCTGTTAAATGTGGGGATAATGAGAGGATGAGCCCTAATGAATTAAGTGATCCTCTGACAACAACTGTTGGATCCCATGATTTTGATACAGACAGTCATGTCCCCTCAGATGAATTGCACTAAACTTGGTGATCCCTTTACTGTGGATCTACTGCCATCATCGTCAATACTTTTTATGTTGAAATATCTGCAAAACTAATGGCATTCCCATCATCCTCAGCTGTAGTTCGTGTTTACTGCTACAAGCTAATGTGTTAGCATTTAGCTCAAAGCACCTCTGTGCGTGAGTGCAGCATGCTCACACCACAAACAAGGACATATTTCATGTTTTATAAGTTATGCATAAACAAAATATATATATAAATAAACTTATAAAACTCCAGTAACAAAAATCCAAATGCACTCATTTAAGAGGCATAGGGCTGTGTAAAAACTACTGTCAACACTAACCATAAATATAGAAGATATAAAAATGAATTGTATCATGTTTTCTGTAGCAGACAAACATGTCATCATTCATATATATATATATATATATATATATATATATATATAATAAAATTAGTAAGAGTTTAACAGTAACTATTATTAAATTAAGCTTTGCCATGAGGAAGAAAACTTGCAGTACATACCAGAACATTGTATTTATTATAATAACTATAATAGCAATAAATACAACATTGATATCAAGTTTAGTAGCACAATTCAGGCAGGATTAATACTATCACAAAATAGTTACACTGTTTTAAAACAGTACCGACCTTTCACAAACTATTTCACAGTAAAATATGTCTCTTTATTGATCAGTCTTGTGTAGTATTTCATTTTCAAAAGCAAATGTTTTTACAAAAGAAGGCAAGAAGTGGCTTGTGATGCTTTATCATAAATGTATAATACTGCTCTATTCAACAAAAATATAGTAATAGTGTATTTGCAGTCATTTATTACTTATTTTTTTACTGTGTAAGTACAGTACAAGTCCTGCTTTCAGTGTTTGCATGATAGTTCTTTGAATTCTTACAATATACATGTTTGAAAAATATAATGCAAAACAAATTAGTACACTTTATCATACACAAATGTGCACACAAAACCATAAACTAACCTGATAAAACAATTTATCTATTTGCCTATTAATGTTTTAAGTCATAATTTGATTTGCATAGCCAGAAATGCTAACAATTGGGCAGAGTGTCATTTAGTTTGATTAATTTTGCTAATCATTACAAAATATCAGGAATTGAATTGTAACTCACTCTATGCACTTGTTCTGTGCTCAGCACTGTGTGTTGTGGGTGCAGGTGCCAGTAGCACGCTCAAGGTACAAAGACACAACAGAAACACAAGAGTAAATATCTACTTGAGGAATTTGTTTCACAGCAGAAGACATGGATATTTAAGTGAAAGATGATGAGAGGGAAATTACATATTTCATGGAAAATAATGTTTCAACATAATTGTTTTCTTGTACATATTCCTGCCTCATTGTCACGGGAGCATCCTGCTGGCAGCGATATCTTTGCCTTACGCTCCGACGTCTAAGGAGAAGGTCACACTGCCCAGGTAGCGGTCAGTGGGTGAATCGTTAATGATACCCTTTCCATTCAGTTTGCATTGTACTTGGATGTGAGTGTCGTACTGCACTCCTGCAAAACGCACAGCCACCACCGGTGCAGAGTAGTTTACCTGAGACGGAGGAGGTCAAGACATGACAGGTGTTATTTCAGACTCCATTGAAACTGTCTATATGCCACAGCAGTTATCCACAAAGATGAAACTCTTACTCACATGTCTGAGCTTCCCGTAGTACGGATAGTACTTCATGTCAAAAATGCTTTTGGGGAAAAATTGGATTTCTCCCAACGCTTCTGGAGGTCCTTTCTAAAAGAGGAAGAAGTTACGTTTTCTTGCATGACACCATTATGACATTTTCCCACATGTTGCTTTTCCCTGAAATACAATTACAAGCAAGAGTGTTGATGGTCACTGTACCTTCACTCCACAGGTCACATTTATTGGCTTGCCCTGGCCAGGTAAGTAACCAAGAATCTATAAGAGTAAGAACAGTAAGAGAAAAGTAAAAAAGCACTCTTCAGCCCTGCTTTGATTCTATAACTTTGTTTACCATGTCTTCAACCTGAACTCCAATGGATGTTTATCTGACAAAGACCTTGTGGACTGAAACGTTGCATCAAATAAAATTTAGGTAGATTGCAAATTTCAGTGTGCGAACAACCTCTTGTTTTCCTTTGTAAGCAATTTCTTTTGAAATTGCTCCAGCAGGATAATGTCTTATCATGTCCTAATTATAAATCATAAAAATGACATATAAGATTCTACTTCTACCTCGTATATAAATACAAGAAGTATCATGACTTTCTACAGTGTAATTCTGAATAAGTTACAATTCAAAATGTTATCCAAGACAAAAAGTAGTCTTCTTCCTCTCCCTGAAATGGCCACAAGATGTCACTCACTGAGAAACCTGTGAGCTGCAACAGTCCAGTAACACACTGTATACCAGCTGTTTTATGTTCCCTCTTTTGTTTTGTATGTTTTGATATACGTAACTGCGCTTTTTAAAATGCATTGATTTACAAGTTTTGGTGACATCTTACCCGGTTCATTCGAAGGAGGATGCATGGCCTTCCCTGAGAATAGCCATAGTTGGGGTCCAGCAGCCCCGAACAGTCCCCCAACCAGGACCTCTTAAACTGACACGATTTCCGCTCTGCGCTCTCCTCCAAGTCTTCCTGCATGAAGTATCTGTCCTGTGTGCAGCGAACATTCTTCCTGTCCTGAGCGGCATCATTATACGCTGAAAATGGAGAGCAGGGAGAAAGAAGCAGAGAGGGAGGGAGAATGGGAGAGGAGGGCATAAATAAAGCCTCGCTGCAGCAATGCTCTGCCAGACTCAGGCCTCTGATTAAGGAAGCTTGACAAAAGAGGGGCGTGAAAAAAAACTCATTGAACGGCTGCGCTCTGCCTACAAAGAGGCTTCCCTTCCCAGCATGCCCTGCAGGAACCAAATGGAAAAAGGGGACAAAGGTAGCGAAAATGAGGATTAACTCATTGCATGCTCGCTTTATTTTAAACTGTCTCATCAGCCCCCCCCCCCCAAACTTCAACATTACCTCCTACAATCACTACTGACTCACATCTGAGATATTCATCCATAGACCTCGCGTACTTCTTCCAGGATTTGCGATCAGAGGCATTAAAGGCGATCTCGTGGCCTTCTAGATGTGGGGCCATCGTCATACCTGCCAGTGGAGACCCAGAGACAGTCAACTGTGCTGAGACTCAAGTAGAAGCAACAGACAGAAGGACAGTGGAGGATGCACTGGAGGGGTTTGAGTTTGGGGTTATATTTACCTGGTGGCATCACTCTATCATTGTAGGTTGGATGGTAGGGACTAATAGACCACATGAGGCAAAACATACAGCCGCCAAACATGGCTGCGAGAAACAGATAAAGTGCAGCGTAGAAGAGAAGGATGAGGCCTAAAAGAGGAATTAAGTGGGGGGGGGGGGGGGGGTATTAAGGTTAATATTTTTTATGCAGTATTTGCACAAAAGCAGCTTACATAACAAACACCTCTCAATACATCACTTCTCTGATCATAGTGGAGAGAAACAATGAACCATAAAGAATTTCATTTTCTTTTGTTGAGACTGTGCAGTCTGTCTGGACTCCAGCTACTGTCCTTGATCAGGACGCTCACTAATTTGTTTACTGTCCTCCCCTCATGTTTGGACCTGCAAATAACTATACAATAGTTTTAGTTTAAAATCCACTGTACTGAGCTAATGTGAGAATCCTGTGATAAAGAAACCCAGAGAACTATTATTGTTCAGCAATTTTCAATTAACAGTCCATTACCAGCTAATCAAGCCAAACGTGTCCTAAATTAAATGGCTTTTGCTATGCAGGCAATTTCACAGGGGACTAGCTGCAGCCAGCCTTGCGTCCCCGGAGCCACAAAGGCCTTTCTGTTTGAGCTCAGTGAAAATTCTCCCAGCTGTCCTTTCACTCAGGAACACAGTGAACCTCCGGTTGCCATCGTAGTGAAGGTCTTTTGCAGGCATAGAGGCCCGGCCAGCTCCAAGGAGCCCCAATCACCCCACTCTGGTATTGTGTCCTCTCTTACACACTCCTCTCACAGGACACACAGCACAGACTTAGGGCCTTTCTTCATCGGGCACATGGGCCCCACTCCTCCACAAGTGTGTGCACACTGGTTATGTAGCTGAACTGAGCTCGTAGCCCTGCCTAAAATCCAGCGTTTCAGCTCATGCATGTAACACACACTTTCCTTGGATATTAACTCTACACCCCAGTTGGATCATGTTAGCCATTGTGTACAGTGGAGCTGAGGGAGGGGGTTTCAACAGAATCACATAGCAACTACCCTGGAATACCAAGAGGCTGCTCCATCATCGTTGACTCAACAAACTCGTCCAGTCTGTCGCTTCTGCCAAAAAAAAAAAGGTTTGCCTGCTCCAAAGCTGGATTTGGCAGCGAGTTCTATGGATAAGAGCATCTCTACGTGTTTAACTGCAACTGAGGGGCCATAAGCATGTTAAGTTCAGTGATGAGGTCACTGAGGCTTTGGGAAAGAGGCTGTGGAGAGCATGGTAAGATGTAGAGGAATGTGATTCCTGGCCAATGCGAGGCCCGGAACATTGCGCTCCCGCTGGGGACACGTCCCCAGGCAGTCTGTTTTTGTCGGGACACTCTGAATTGTCCATGCACCTATGTAAACATTGAGCATAAGGACACACACACACACACACACACGCAGCATAGTGAGCAGAGTCACTGGACTGCAGAGACATTTCTCACCCTCTAAAACTGTCTCTGAGTGCATCTTTTAAAGGCATTCAAAAACCATGACTGCTCTTAAGCTTGTTTAAGATGATTCAACTGTAACACACTCAACATTCAATCTACCTATTGGACACATGCTGTTAAAAATAAAGTACTTTAGCATTAATCAAAACGTCCCTCCCCATACCCCAACAACATAGAACCTGTCTTTCTTCGTCAACTCACTCCAGCTCTTTCCAGAGCGACCCATGAATTCGTTGGTCTCTGCATTCCACAGGTATGTCTTCAAGTCGTCTATTTTCTGGTGGAGCGTCCTCTTGGGTAACGGCCTGCGCTTCCATCTCTCAAAGTTCAGGTCTTCCTGCTCTAGAGGCTGGTGCTCGGCCAACTCCTCCTGCTCTTCCTCCAACTCTTGGCCATGTTTGAGTATCACTTTGTGAGGCTGGTGGAAAGAAGAAGAAGAGAAAAAGCCCTCACCACACATATTCTCAACTGCTAAGTTCTGCAGTCGACCTATTTTCTTTTCAAATCACTGCAGGAAAAAAAATGGCATGCCTTCTGCTCCGAGTATGACCGATGATATAAACTGCCAGAGAGTGCTCTGCATATTAATGAACATCGCACTGATGGTCCTGTCCCCTGTTTCTGCAAATTATAAACCCGCTGGTGACCTTTGTGGCACTCGTTGGGAGTTCTGACCTCCTCTGAGTGGACCCTCCTGCTTGGAGCAGCAGCTGCAGACAGCAGATCTGGAGGGTCACTCTGACAGCCAGATGTTACTCACTGACTCTCACCGTCCACAGGCCAGGACACACCGACCCCAGAGGAACCACGGGACACAAGTCACTGCATTTGTGAGAGTTTGTCATTTAAAAGAATCGACTGTTAAATGTTTAAAATGCTGTTGTGAGCTTTGAGTCTTGTGCCAATAAAACCACTTGATATTTGAGTTAATGATAGCTTTGATTATTATTTAAAATAACACTTGGTGCTAGTGGGAAATATGCCTCAATTGCTGCATCTGCTTCAGTGAAGAAAGTGATTTGAAAGTTAATTGTTTTCTATTTAATTTCAGCACTTACAAGATTTGGTGGATTATTTTTAAGGAGCTTCTCTTCAGCTCCTCCCTCTGTGGAACTGGGCTCCATAATCTTCACAGAAAGAAAAAGGTACTTGTTAAACCAATCACATCTTCGATGCCATTGAATTCAAGCGAGGCGTCTTTACATCTGCAAACGTGTCAAGTTCAGCAATATTTTCAAAACGTCTTTAAAAGCAATGGCAAAGTATCTGAATAACTTCATTTTGCAGCAGACACGAAAGAAGTTGCAACAAATAGAATCTCAATGAGAAATCGGACATACCTGAAGTTTTCTTTTCAGTATAAACGCGGATTAATATGTCGAAAAACCCTCTTGACCCCCGGAGGAAAAAAATAATGTTTGTCAAAAAGTATGCGGGGATTTCATTAGAAAGTTTAAGGCGTGCAAAGGGGACCGGGTTTTGAGAGCCTCCTTCAACTAGGCGCGCATCATAGTGAATGAACGCTGGACAGAGAAAAACTGGGGGTGGGATACAAAGTGCTTTTTTTTTGGTCCCTGAGACGTTTTGGCAGCGGCCTGGTCCACAGCACTGCATTCTGTACACGCACACCACCGACCATTGTCTTGCTGAGCGGGGCTAACACTGAAGCAAAGCATGAATACAATATTTATAGCGTATCCCAACACAAGACACTGTTGTCGGTCCTTGCCTGGCTGCATACTGTGTGCACACCGACGCTCTAACAATTGCCTTTATATATATATATATATATATATATATATATATATATATATATGAATCGGCTGTATAGGTGATTTAACATGAAACAAATGAAATATCTGTCATTGGGTCTTGTCCCTGCACATGCATGCATACTAATCCAGTTGCCAACGCCAGCACCTCCACAGACTCTTGCAGCAACTGCTCACCAGAAGCTTCCCCCTGGTGAAGTTCAAGTAGTCCTCCTCATCCCCATCTGCACTCCGGTCACGTAACGCTCTGTTACCCCATGGAAAGTGGGAGAGGGGGACTTTTCTTCTTTTACATGAAAAGAGAAATTGCGTCATGGAAAAAAATCTGTTCTGTGAGATTTCCGCGGCAAAAACGTGCGTGTGTTCTCGCTCGTGTGTGTGTGTGTGTGTGTGTGTGTGTGTATTTTACAGTGAAAGCCAGTGGTTGTTGTCACCACATAAGGACATTTGCAGAGAGGCCAAAATCACCAGAACATTTGACAGAGACGACCTTCCTATGGAAAGCATTAACTCCGTGTCCATGCAGAGTAATGCAGACTGTATCGTCAGTGTGCACGTGCAGCGTCTTGACTGTAGTTACAGGCCCTTCAAGTGGTCACACATGCGTGTGTGCATAGCTGGGTTAATCTGGGGCTCCAGGGCATGAATGAGCTGCGGGGATCCTGTTAACCCCACCTTCATCCCTGTGCATGTTACTCTGTGCTTGAATGCCACCTGGCCAGAGATTTGATGTGTGGTAATTTGATTAAAACATGAATTTGGGAATCAGTAACAATGAGTGTGAAACAGGAATACGATGCCTCAAGATCAGGTATTAAAGCAGGACCCACATCATGTCAGTGTAGACGTATACAGTAAGAAGGGAGCTTCTGGGGGTGGTGATGTTCTAGCACTCTGTTGCTTTTGAAACACATTTTTACATTTGCAAATTTCTCAACAGTTCATCACTGAACTGAAACCATAATATCAGTGTTTGAGAAAAACGTTCCTGTCACGCTGATGGGATTTTTGGACAGGGTTTATGCTACTCAAGCATCATGACATCTTATTAGGAGTTAGCCCTTAAAACAAACTTGGGTAAAACTTTTACTACAGGGACAGAAATTATGTTTCAGATTGGAGTCACTGAATTGTATTTACTTATTTATTTACTTACCTATTATTATTATTTTGTCGTTGGTAAAAACCCGCAAATTCCCAGAAAAATACACAGAGGAAGCAATACAGCAATACAGCCCTGTCATGTGGCAAATAAAATTGCAACCACGGTAAAAAAAAAAAAAAAGAAAGAAAGAAAAGAAATTATTTAAAAATGATAATTTAGAAAACATAATATTTATATCAGTATATTTACTTAGGTATTGTTGTAGGATTATTTTATCTCCTTTTGTGGTTGCTGTTTATTTTCAGTCTCATATCTGATTTGGATGTTTTCCTTTTAATGAAGCATCTACCAAATAAGACATATAGGGTCATTTATTTTTCACACCAATTGTTTTTAGGACTACGAGAAGTACACGAAGGCAGCATGTATCGTTTTGTTGAATGTCCGACAGCTCTTGAACGTAACGTCGTGTTTCTGACAGATGGTGGCGCTCGACGCTCTCTTGCTGCTCCGACAAGTACCAACACACCTGTGTCAGAAACACAAAGTATAAAAGCTCTTAACATAATAAACCCGGTGTGTCTCTATGTGAACTTCATACACCTGCTTTCACCGATAAAGCCTCAGATAATGACCGTGGATGCAGGGGACCGCGTCTAAAATACCGCTACTTTCCTCTCAGTGACGTTTTTTTGTGTGTATTATTAGTATTACTTGTGTTTGTTGTAAATGCAATACAATACTTAAAGTGCAGTGTTTTTATTCAATTCCAGACCCAGTTTTTTATTTGTTTAGTTACTTCAGAAAGTTGCCGTTGCTCACCGTTTACAGTTAAAGTTACATTTGCTTATTATCATATAAATGGCTCTTTCTCTCCCGGTGATTGAATGTCATCGACCACGCATATTTTGAGACTGTCAACTATAATAATTACTCCGACGATGTAACATTTGATAATGTAAGTTGGAGTACTGACAAGTTTGTAACGTAAAGTAACGAACACGGCGGTGTAACGTTCACGTTCTTTCGGGAAAATCGACAATACGTCCGCTAGGTTAAGTATCGCTACACTGCTGTGAAACAAGTAAAAGTAACGACTGTGAGATTACTTTGCCTTTTGAGTACGTGTGTGACATGCGCACATGCACCCAGCAGCGGCAGCGACCCGCCGTCTGACACCGACACACCGCGAGGACGGAGGCCGACCGACGAATCAACAGCCGCGGGGATGTAAACGAGACGGACTCGGTGGTTCGCGGGGACGGACGGCTGTTGTCAGAGAATGCCACAGCAAGCGGACGAGTCTGCGTTTGCTCACGACTGTACACGATCGGCGCTCAGTTTTATAGCGAATAACATTGAGTCGTGACTATTGTTTTGTGTTTTTATTTGCAAGAGGATCGTCCGGCGGACTGCGTTAAACATCCTCCAGCCCAGCATGCCTCCTGCTCAGAGCCTCCAATCCAGCGGACTGACCCTCTCTGAAACAAGCATGGGTAGGTGTGTGCAAGGTCAACGGCGCGTCTGCAGCAGCTCTTTACCAGTTCAATAATATGCTCGCTTTTGCCAGAATGATTTGGAGGAGGTAATATTTTGAACGTTTACATTTGCGAAGGTTAGAAACAGTAAAGGTCCCTCTTCTTTTTTTTTTCTTCCTAACAAAAGCAGACGAAAGCACTCGTTGCATCACCACACCGTTGTTTTTTTTCTGGTCCAGGCCGCAGCGCGTCACTGCAGGTGCGGCGACGTCGAGTAACCACAGCAGCCTGGATGCGTGGCTCTGATGGGTGACTGCCCGACACGGGTTTTTGGCAGGACGCTCGGCTGTTATCGCGACTATTGCGGGAATTAAATGGTCTATTCGTGTAAGGAAACGTCAGTGAATATCTTTTATACAGTGTGGTGGAGCCTAGAACAGGTAATTCC
>JAVQJL010022226.1:0-37517 GCA_036024295.1 Nannoperca obscura | reverse complement strand
AGAGAGAGAGAGAGAGAGAGAGAGAGAGAGAGGTGCTGCTTGAAAAGTTCCCTCTCCGTGTCTTGGGAAGATGTTAGCTGCTGAAAAATATGCAGCATAAACCTGAGCACATGCTCAGTAAACATTACATTGGTGTGAGCCCTCAGTAAATAAAATGTTGACACAATAGAATAAAACTAATGCAAATGTTAAAGGTTGATAAATTCTGTGTGTATAAGTAACTTGTATCTACATGCAACCCACAGCTGAACGCTTCCAAACCATTTATATGACCCTGATGCCACCTTTGATTTTGTTTTTGTGAAACACAGCTTTTCCACGCTTCATGTTTTAACCCTCTCAGGTTGGGCAACGCTGCTTTCAAGGAACACACACACACACAGTGAATCATCTGATTCATACCTGTTTCCTGTCTCTCTGATTCATTCCCACCACTGCACTGGAAGCCTCAGTTCACATTAGTATTTGCACGAGCGGAGCGCCATCTTGTGGTGAAGATCTTTCTCCTGCATGGAGACCTTTCTGTAGAATAAAGTCAAACAACTGAATTAGATTTTTGCTCCTTTTAGAAAGGCTCATTTTAACCTATTTCAGTCTATTTCAATACAGTCAGCCTTTATTCATTCAAAGTGTGTGCATGAAAACTTTATTTAAATGCAGTACCTTCTGGAGATTTGAGTTGGTGGGGGGGGGGGGGGATGTATGGAGTGGTACTGGTCGTAATGGAAGTGGAACCTGCAACCTGTTGCATGTTTTCTTCTAAGTTAAGTCTGACATGTGTTCTGAATTGTGAACGAAAGCTCTGCCTGAACCTAGTAAGTGAACCTTGAGTTAGGTTTTTTAAAATTTTATTATATATAAAATATATATTATTAATGTCTCCTCCGAACGCCTGGAATTTGAATAAAAGACTGGAGCATAACGTAGCATCTCTCCATGCCACTACTCCATAGAAAATGTAGGTGATTCACTTTTTGCAAATCTTTCCAAACAGATTTCCCTTCAGTCTTCACTAAAATGAGGCGTAACTTGGTGAAGTTGCTAAAGACACAGGTAAGATAAGAAAACACTGTAGATTTTTACCTTTTTCATTTACGGTTAAACAGAAGTTGAAAAAGCCGGAGGGGAGCTGTCTGACCTCTGTGTCTGATTAGACATGTGTTAAAGGGGAATTTGTTCAGAACTGTATTTATTTCATAGCACATTAAAGGGGAACAGCACATTATTATGCATTTGTATGTCCTTCCCTTATATTAAATTGATAGTGGGAAACTAATAACTGCTTATATTGCTACAGGCCTCAATAAGGCGGTTCTCTGACTGTTAAAAACTGAGGGACAGCTTAAAATCCCGTAAGCCCTTTTACAATCTAGTACCGTGTTGTATGTTATACTTGGACATGAAACAGTGGCCACTGCTTGTTACTAAAACGGAGTTGAACCTCAGAATCAGCACAGGAACAGATGGTGACATAAGGACTCACCTCAGCAAGTACTCTGTAACAGGAGACGCCATCGATGGAGCTGTCAACAGAGCTCTTCCCCACCCCGAGGCTCAATGACACCCTAACCTTCAGGGCCGAGACGTGAGGGCAGAGTGTTAAATAGACACCGGAAGAGAAAAAGTTGTGTAGGCATTTTTTTTAATGTTTCGATATTTACTCTGTGAAAAGGCCACTCTGGGAGGCCATCTTAACAGTCCAGACGACAGCTTGGAATACATTTCAAAGTGACAAACATGAACGTATGAAACGGTTGACAAGAGGCAGCTGATTATCCGACACAGGCGTCAGATTATAGCAGGCTGCAAGCCTGTACTTTGACATTTCTTTAACAAAACTCATAGCTGGTGCTCTATGAAATCTGTCGAGTCTGAAGAACAAAACAAAAATGATATGATGTCTATTGTATTGCACATACAGAAAGAAAGAAAAAAAATTCAAGTTTGCATACAATGATTAAGAAATATCCCCAGAAGAACCACTGGTGAAGAAAAGCAAGAAACCCCTGGAAATAACAAAGACAGGGTGATTGTGATTATCTGAAACTGGATAGAACAGAGACAAAAGAATAAAACTGTTGTTTAAAAATCTAACATTTCCTTGATGTGGTGAGCTGTGGCTCAGTTAGGCTTCACACTGACGGGTCCGTGTTACTCCCTCCGTGATCTTACTGCTTGAGAATCGTGTGACAGGAGCGGTGAATGAAAACAACGCACATCAAGACTCAGAGAAGTCCATCATGAGTAGCAACGTGCAGGCTACAATCACCAAGCAGGTCTTGATTCCCAACCCTGAATGTCCTGAATATCTATTCATGAGGTTTGAATTACCCTCGTTTTTTTTAACTTAAAATGACTTAATAGAAATGTGAAACAGGGGAATTCACCATATACATTTAGATAGACTGTGTTCAAAGAAGATTCCAGTGCTGTAAATTCAGTGGTTAAATTTCACACTAAAAAAAGGTATAAAAACTTTGAATCACTTCTTTGCTTCCATACGGTGGACTAAACAGAGAGCACTCAGTAAAATACGTGCCAACACACTGCTCAGAAAAGCTGGTAAGTACACGTAAACGTACACAAGATGTCTCAGATTACAAACGCAGAACCGTCATTGTGATTTTAGAGTTTGGATAAATGACTTCTCTGTCCGCATGATCCACGGAAGCAGGAAACCAAATGTGGCTTTGGGTTTTTTTGATGTTCACTAGTTCTGATGTGTCACAGGTGAAATCTAAACTGCGCAGTGTTGTAATGTGTTTCTACCGATCAGACTCAGGCCTGACGGGATGGTGGCCAGCAACCACGGTTGGTGACAAAGCTGGAGGCCCTTACTATTCAAAAACAAGCATCCCTGCTATGCAACAATGTTCAGTCAGAGTCCCGGCAGCTGTACTTCTGTAAACAGGCAAAAGGCCGTTACTGCTCGGTGTCAAACTGAGAAACAAAAAGGCTTGTGCGTTTCTTGACACGCGAGAGGTTAATCTTTTTATTTTATTTCACTCTGAGCCCAACTGGAGAATTCACCTGACAGTTATTTCTAAATGATAAAAGTTGGTCATTTTAGCGTTCCTACAGTGGACAGTCACTAAATGTTTGGAGTGGTTACAAACAGCGTCACTCTCTGCAGTGGTACAGAGGTCACAACATCAATAAAATGATGATTTTGCTTTGTCAGGAAGAAAAACAACATGTATCATGGTGTGTACTTTTAACACTTTCCTTTCAAAACTGTGAAACTGTTATTTCAGCAGTGTTCAGCTGATTATCGGGGTACTCCAGCAATTTAGTATTTCACTTCCATAAAGTTGGAGGAGGTTTTAGTCCCTTGTATGTAGTCAAGCTCCAAAAAACACTCCACACAAACATTTCCCATAACGCACAACTCCAGTTTGAGCCACAGAGGACATTATATAATCGTTTTCACAGACTCAGTGGGACTAACCATATCAGTGGACTGCCCCTTTAAGCAATATATTTGATATTAACCCCAAAACAAATGACTTCCTGTCTGAGACGCTGGTACAGCCGGTTCCACTGAGAATCAACACCTGAATCTACAGCTTTTTGTGTCCCTCAGCTCATTGTTTTGGTTCACCGCTCCGCACAGACTCCGAATTACTCTAACCAATATGACACATATACACATATGAAAACGTGTAGGCAGCCATTTCACACGAGACGTCTGGATGCTGGTGAAGGAAGTCAAACATCTAGTGAACAAGTGTGATAGATAGTTTTCTCCGAAGTTATTGGACCACATCAAGCACAAAAGGCAAGTTAATACTGCATTTACATTCATCAGGTGGTGAAAAAAAAAGAAGAAAGAAACTGAATGGACTATATGAGAGCTGTGTTGCTGCTGCCCCCTAGTGGTCTGAGGGGGTCATTAAGTGGTCAATAATGCAGCTTTCATTTTTGCATGGGAATTTCTCTTTCCCTAGACAATAGGATTGATTTATACACCAGGGAAACAGTCTCGTCTCTGTGGGCTACATCAAACTGCCAACTACATATTCCTTTTCCCCAAACACACACACACATGCATGCACACACACACCAGTACACACACAACAAATGTTTTGTCTGCAAGACTGATGAAACCATAAAAAAATAGGCAGCAGTTATAGCTCGTTTGATCTAAGAGTTCCTGAATCTAAAAATAATAATACAGAAGTCTTAGCCTAGCGGTAAAACTAGCGTCTTACAGGACATTAACCCTTTTTTTGTTTTGTCTTGTAGAAGGCACACAAACTACCACAAAAGTATAGTAATAATTTTCAAATGTGCAAAAAAGCTCAGTTTACATTATTTCCTCAATAAAAGAAAGAAAGGAGGAAAAAAAGAGAAAATATAGTTCAGTATCTCACTCTCTGCCTTCCCCTCCAGGTTTCTGTGGAGGAAAAAAAGGATTGCAGCGCAGAGTCCGTGTAGAAATGTGCTTTAGAACCAACACAAACACCTCTGCATTTCTTCCATTGGCACTTAGGATTAGTGCACATACAAGAGTATGCGGAGTCTGCATGTGCAGCTTGATGTACACATTTTGGATGTGGCTGAAAGACAGCACACAAGCAGGATAAGTTCTGTTTTTATTCAAGATGGTTCAAAGAGACACGGGGATGAGGATCTCCAGAGTTAGTGGGGTGTCTGGATTCACTTGAAGAACAACCCAGCAGACCTAAAAAAAATAAAATGACACATGGTAGATGAAAGAAAGCAGCACTTTTGAGTTTCTTCATCATGTTTTTGCTCCAAAGTAGTTTTGTCTCATTTTATTTCAATAACAGCAGCTGTTCTCACAAAGCTAAGCAGTTATCCAGCAATTGGAGGCACCTCTGGTCCTTTAGTGTCTGCCACCCACCTCACTACCCATTGCACCATCCCTCCATCTATCCTCGGTGTCCTCGGTTATTCAGATGTAGGAGAGGAGGCAGTTGTGGTGGTGGTGGTGGTTGACGGCTTGGGGGCTTGGAGGGCCTGCGGGTTGACGATGACCTGGATGACAAAGTCCTTCTGGATCTTAGTGTCTTGCAGCCGCGTCTTGTCCGTGAGCAGCTTCCCGGAGAAGAACCAGCGCTGGTGGGCGGCGTCAATGTCATCCTGGGCCTGCAGCTGCTTCTTCAGCTGCCCGATGGTGTCAGCCATGCTGGCGCTGAGGCGCAGGTCCCTGCCCGTGGAGAGCCGGACCTACAGGGAACAAGCACAAACACGGACACCCCAAGGCCTTCAAAAATAAACCAAGACGGTAACCAGTAATACTGGTTAGCACTGGCTTATATTAGCATTTTGGCTAATTAGCACTTAGCACAAAGCACAGCTGAGGCAGATGGGAGTGTCATTAGCTTTGCTGGTTTCGGACTAACTAAATGTATGACCTGATAATATTGCTCAAGGAAAAGGTAAGAAATCCGAACGTTTTTCCACTTCATCCTCAGGGGAATATGAATGTCTGAACCAAATTTCACGACAATCCAAACTACAAATGTCAACCGCATTGCGTCCGCTAGAGGAACAGTCGTTACTTTGTCATTCATTGGATTTATTTGCTGGAAACCATGAATGTCAAAGATTTTACAATACAATACATCCGAAAGTTGTTGAGATATTTCAGTTTAAGTGGTGGAATAATCCACAGACATTGCCATCTCTAGGGCCACGCCGCTAGAATGGCAGAAAATCGACAAGGGGCCACTAAAACAGAGAACATGCGAGTTATCAACACGTTGATGGCCATTTCAACAAATATATTGCATTTGTTAGAAGTGTGGGCAAAGTTTATGTGTTGAGTTGCTACAGTTACTTAGAGTTGTCACCCGCTACATGCAGCTTGATGAACATGGATTAATACAACACTTAAATCCCAATAAAATGAGGAGTACCTTGAGCTGGAATTCCTTCTTGGGTGCTACAGTGGGTTCGGGGCTGTCGCTGGGGTCCTCGTCGCTGCGCTCAGAGATGAGGTTGACTGGTGGAGCCAGGCAGTAGACGGGCAGCTGGTACCGGTTCCCGAGTTCGTCGTAACACTCGCCGAGATTACCTGGAGATGGGTGTCGAAGACAACAAGCTGCCATTTAAATCGACTAACAGAAAAACTAATGTTGCCCTGGGTGATTCTGTGCAGGCGTATCTGTACAGCCTGGATCACTCGGTTTTCTGGGATTCATGCATTTCACGCTTTGTGTGTGACATTTCAGAACTTTCCTCACCATGCGGCAGTGTGATACTGGCTCCGTCCACTATAGCCTGGGCCAGCTCGTGGTCGTTACACTCCAGGGCCACAGCCGCAGCTTTCAGAGCGTCCCAGATCTCCTTCCGGCCCTCGAAGGCCGGCGCCGTGTCCCAGAACTCGTCCCGCTTGCTCCGCAGCTGGCCCTCCGTCATCGGATAGTCGCTCTTCCACTTGGGACGATCTTTCTTCAGAGGCTCGTTGCGCCCTGTGATGGGAAGGAAAAGCAAGGGATGATCAGTACAGGTCGTGAAAACGTCTGTGATTTCATTTGGTTTAAACAGTTTGCGACAGGTGTGGTGGTACAGTTACTGACGCCTTGAATGTCTTGGCTAAATATGAGCATAAAAGCGCAGTTTGTAATCCATTTCATTTCAGGATTTGTTTTGTGTCACGGCCCAGAAGTTACAAAAGACAGATAGTTACACAACGCAGGGAAGTACGGAGCTTAAAGTCTATTTCCATGTTAATCATTATACCTGGATTTGCTTCTATTCTTGCAGGTTTTAATTTAATGCAAATCTGCCATTTGTAATTGGGGACTGATGTATTTTCAGTACCACAGGAGGATTTTAATTCATTTGTTAATCTTGTGTAAATGTGCACCACAGCATGCAAAGCACAGGCGGGTTGATAAGTGAACAACACGACGTTCCCATAAAACTCACAACCCAAGCTTTCATCTCTCAGCGCTCAGAAACAGCAGAGAAACGCTAGCCGTCACCAGAGACACAGAACGCCCCGCCCCACTATGTCATCTCGATCTAAAATTAGAAGGTCATTCAGAGTTTGCAAAATGCATGAAGCATGTGTAGCCTATATGTGTCTTGTAACTTTACCTGCGTTTCCCACCATTCAATATTAAAAACACACGGCACACCTACGCCAGGGCAGCACTTCTACTAAGTGGACTGAGGCACAGAGACGACGAGCTAGAATCAGGACATTTCACAGCAGTTACGCGTCGCACCATTCACTAGCTTTTCTGAAAGCTATGGTTACCTGCCGAAGACTCCACAATTTACCATACCAGCAATTGTCTGGTGGTTTATGAATTCCCACAATGGGTAGTGCTTCACCTGTGATGAAGTTCGTTGCTACAGCAGTTTTTAAATGGCTGCCAACTCCCAGCCGCTTCACATTGTGCTGTAAAAACAACACCTTTAGTACCTTTCAACAAAAATGTTCTGAACTAGCCTGAGCTTATATTTCCAAAGTGCTGAGAGGCAGAGATGCCAGTCAGTGAGGAGTGCAGGGACGGAAAATCAAGAGGAGCATGAAGGAGACAGCACACATCCAAGAGGGTGCATTTCTTTCAACCAAATTATTTATAGTGCAGACGGCTTAGGAGGAGTAATTTGGAGGACGTGGTGGTGTAGGATTAGCATTCGGACCAGAGTGATTCCCAAAGTGAAGCAAAGGGGCTTCCTCATTACCACTCAGACAAAGTAGGAGTGGACATGTGGAGACAAACGAGGTTCAAAGTCAAATGTCTGTCCATATATTGCGACATAAGACGCACGAGGTGGTGATATATAAATCTCATTCCAGTTCCCAGGGCCAAAGCACACAGCACTATATCAGAGCAAGTGACGTCCTGGAGTGCGCTCAAGAAATAGTCCTGCACACAAGCGCCCACGCAGAACCACATTTTACTGCTTTTCCTAGACTGAACACGTTTTTACTAGACCGAACAAGTTACAAGAAATTGCAATTGTTTAGCGGCATCAATCTTCTGCTCCAACTCCCAGAGAGAAATAGAATAAGTGCACTCCCCAAAATGTCCAACTATTCCTTTAAAATGATGGTGAATTAAACATTTGTTTCTCTCTCTTTCCTTACAGGTGCCATTGCGTAATGTGTGCTATACACTGCGTGTCGTAGAATCACCGTATCATTCAAGTTGGCATAATAAGGTCATAATGTTATGCTGTGAGCTATCCTGTGATTGCAGCTGACTCCCATATCCTAAGAAGGAGGGCTGACTGAGGACTGGTTATCTCTTAATGGCACATGGAGTCACAATGACATCTACAGAGGATGTCTTCTGAAGAGGTGACATGCTGGACAGCTAAGGATTTTGAAGTTTAACAAAAATCTTCAGAAGAGGGGATGAGCTAAAAATAGAGAGGCAATGCTGATCAGAGGAGAGTTCCTTTTCTCTCTGTAGATTTTTAGGCTTGAATTGTGTGTGTTTTCACTGCCCTCCTGCCACTGGGATTACTTAAAGAGTAAAAAGTGAGGTAAAATACTGATTAAACCACCTGCCAAAAAAACCCCAAAACGTTTCTAATTAGAAACAAGTGGACTGTGTGTATGAAGAATGGGGCCGTAAGAAAAGGAAGTGAGTCAAAGAATGGCTCCTGTTGCATCAAATCTAACGGGAGCGCACCAAAACACTGACATTAAGCAATGCATTGCAGACACATGAAGCAATATCAGGGTGTTTTTCATCCAGCTGCACTCATAAAGGCAAGTGCCATGCGATGAGGCTACAGTGAAGCAAGTATGTATTTATGAGTGTCAATGAAATGCGTCATAAAAAGTGCTGTATGTCAGGACACAAACAACAAAACACACCCAACAGCCATAGGTGGCTGTTAAAGGATTACCTGCTTCTGGGAAAAGCACATTCAGCTATACCACACAATGTTTCTTTGGCCCCGTAAAGACGTTTAACAGCCTCTCACATTCCCCTGACCTGACATGAGGGGAATAAAATAAAAAAAGTGGGGTGTTTCTTCTGTGTTCCTCTATTTAAAAAAAAAGCAGACATCTCACTCACACTCTCTCTCTCACACACACACACACACACACCCTTGCAGCTGTTAGTTATCTTACTGCCACAACGGTGTGTTTAGCGTTCTGCAGCTACAGATAAAAGTCAGCCTGCGTAACGTGACAAAGTCCTGTGTAGCATCCATCCTGCCGGTTTTCTTGGGTGATTCGGCCGCAGCACTAGCTGGAAACCCAAGCTACTCACATGTTAACTCATTAAAGTGCAAAACTGTTAAAACTGTTAACTATAGACTGAGCAATACTGGTTCGGGTTTTTGAGGCACATACAAATATTTGAGAATGTTTAAAAAGCAGATAAGATGCATTGACGTTGGTTGGTAAGGAAACATTTTTGACGAAGGTCCCTTGAATCTTATTATTAACGTATTGTGATGAAGATATCTGCCGACTAGGACATTTTACAGTAAAGAAATGGTGTTACTTAATACACACTGATACTAACATATCTACAATAAGCTAATATCAGCACATTTATCTGTGACGCTTTAAGCTTAACTACATATTCTTCCTGTTTTTGCAGATTAGTTTAAAAAAAAACTTAGCTATAAAATTTAACTCAAGAGTGAAAAACTGTACACTGGGCTGCACCTAACAATTCTTTTTTATTCTTATTGATTAACCTACATTTCATCGTTTGGTCTATAAAATGTCAGCAAGCGGTGACCAACGTCCATCACATATTCCCCAGAGCACATGGTGATGCCTTCAAACGTCTAAAGTGTAAAGACATTGAGTTTGCTCTCACAGAAGGAAAACCACAACATGTTTAAGAAGCTAGAACCAGTGCCATTTTTCTAAAAAATTTCACTCAAACGATTAATTTGTCGATTGACTAATCTATTAATCGAATAACTCGTTGCAGCTCTTTATTGCTTTAAAACCATGTCATGTATCGGCATCTTGGCGGCTCTGCATTCTAAAGTTTCCTGACGACCTTTACTGTATATCGACTGCCCCACCTACATGTTTCCTGTTGCAAGGCAAAAATGCAGTTAAAAAGTAAACTTAAAGAATGCACAGCTGTTTATTTTCTCCACAAGGTTTCTCCAGAACTCGAGGCAGAGATTACGATCTGTTCTACCTGCGTGTATTCAAGACTCAGGGATACAAATCTGTCTTTTTAATCCCTCAGGGGATGTGACGCACAGGCAGGACTCAGGTGCCACAATACGACACAAATCGCAGAGTTGTTTCACTATCCCATATTGTGAAAAATGGAGAGATACCACCTGAGCCCTCTCCCGTCTGTCTGTATGCGAGTGTAAGGCAAGTGTGGATTCAGTCCCGGCAACGACACGGAAAGACACGATGCGACTTGTTCTTTTTGATCGAAGCCTGGTCTAGTAGTAGGGAGTGTCTGGTCATACCACTCAGGGAGGGAAGTTACCCCGAGCCACTGCCAAAACACGGGGAATCTTGGCTTCGACTTGAAAAGAAAGACAAATTATTTTGAAGGTCATATTCTGCTCTAAAAACCTGTATCAGATGTTCAATTTGAAATACAGCCACGCGGCCAGGGGTCAAGAACGTCTACTTTAAATTCCTTGATACTAAACGCTCAAAGCCAGAATCGATCTTAAAAAAAGTCAGGTCTGTCTGATGTAAACTGGAGACGATTCCTGCTGGGGCTTAGGCTGGAAAACTTTCCATCATTAAAGTTGGGAGGAAATGAAGAGGCCGGACCCTGCATCCAAATGAAGAACAGACACTCAGGTCTTGTCCGGACTGGCAGCCCAAATCCGTTTCTTTTGGCATTTCTAGATTACATCCAGACTGA
Organism: Nannoperca obscura; assembly: GCA_036024295.1. NCBI lineage: Eukaryota > Metazoa > Chordata > Actinopteri > Centrarchiformes > Percichthyidae > Nannoperca > Nannoperca obscura. Next base: position 26,709 of record JAVQJL010022226.1, on the reverse strand, counting down.
CAAAAAACACATTTGGAGGGGGTTTGAAATGAGATTCCAATCAGATTTCTACAGGGGCATCTCGGTCTGGATGCTCTGGCTGCTCAAATCAGATTTCAAAGTGTCTTTTGCGAGTGACGGAAGCACATCAGAGCAGCTATGTATCATGCATCTCAAATCTGATTAGCCTACAGTCTGAACAAAGCCCAGGATTCCCAGGAAGCCACTAAAGGGAACTGTATTGCTCTGGATGTGCTGAGTCCGATAGCAACGCAATGAGCTGAAGTGTATTTGTTTAACTGCTAAAGGTTCTGGGAGAATTGAACAAGCAGAGAGCACAGCTCGGAACGGGGCCCAAAGGTTGTTTCCCATCCTAAGTCAGTTTACAACAACATTGATCCAACAGTAAGCATTTTCATGTGTCACACCATAAATTATGAATTTTTAAAAAAAGGGTTAATGCTTAATGTCATTGACTTTGTTGTCTGGGGTTGAAACTATGCAGAAATTCGGAACGCCTGCCAGTTCAGCTGTGCGGCATCTGCGTCATTCAGTTTAGTCTGGTTGTGAATATAACATTCACTCTGGCTAAGTGCTGAAGCAGCAGTCCAAATGATATCTGTCACAGGCAAGTGTAAAAGAACAAAACGTGGCAGCTCGCCAGTGTTTCTCTTCAGGAGAACGTTATCTTCCGGGAAGGTAAGTAACTAATGGACACGAACTCGAGTCCCTGGTGTGATCAATCGGCATATCAGCAGCTTCGGGAATCAATGCGGCCTCCGCTTCACTGTTGCCATGCTACCACTTAAAAGACGGCAGTTGACCCAATAAGCTCATCGCTGTGGGATTAAGTGCGAGGCTTGAAATTGCTGGGTGAGAAAATTGCCAGCCTTGTTAAAAGGTCCAGTGTTGGGCAAACGGGGGCGTAGAGTAGGTGCATTATGGCAGCGAGCAAAGTTGAGAGTGGCTCTGGGATAGCAGAGTTTGCAGGTGCTCAACTTAAACAGCGTGTACATGCAAAATAAGAAAGCACTTTTCTGTATTGCCCTGCATACACACACACACACTGCACTGGTTTTAACATGCAGGTGAACTGTGACTGCATTGCGTTTACTCTTACAACTAAAAATGTGTCCTCAGCAACTACAAAGAAAGCTGACCGCCTAACCAAAATCCCAAAATACAACCCGGTAGCTGCTAATGTCCTTCCGCTTTATTCGCTGTTGTGTAATTTCTCAAAGCAGGCACTTCAGCTTTTGTGACTGCACAATATGATCGCTATCTAATCGACCCACAAGAAGCAAAAGCGTCGTGTAAACATCGTTCCAGGCGTGACCGGCCACATGCAGGTTTATGTAGAGGAGACCTGGAGAAAGACCACACGGAGTGATGCATTTCTTTGTTAGGCAGCAGCCAAGTTTCCCCAAGACAAGAGGGTGACGGAGGAGGTGAAACCCAATCACAAGAGGTCACTTGAGATGCAACTGAGTCTGAGGCAGGGGTAAAACACACCTGGATACAGCGAGTCTCAACCTCCTTCGGTGCTGTTTTCCTGCATTGTAATGTATATTGGGGGTGTATATACATCATATACATGCAGTTAAGCAGAAGTGGACAGTTGTCAGACAGCACCCTTCGTCACAGCAGGGGTCATCATACTGAATTGGCAAAAGATGATTCTAGGATGCCATCACTTAGAATAAAAGTACATCAGCTGGTGGTATAAGTAATGGTGCTGCCAAAATGAACAGTTTTTAAATTGTTACGATTTAGTGAAGCACCTCACACACACACACACACACACACACACACACTCTTACCTCCTCGTCCACCGTTCCTGGACGAGCCTCGGCTCTGTGTGTCCTCCCAGCCTTCCCAGTATCTCCCCACACATCCTCCCATGGTTAGAGGGGCTGCCGATTGTTTCCACGCGTCTCACTAGCTGATCAGGGGAGGCATCGCGGAGGAAGACGACGAACTAGGTCCGGGGAGAAGAACGGGTCGCAGGTCCAACGTAGCAAGCCTGATACACCTCACGGGTCATCCGTGGACGCTTGATAGCGCCGAGGTGATCTGTAACTGTAAGGTCGTGGCTTAATGTGCGTTTCCTCTCTTTATGTATCACTGCTGTTCGCGTTTGACGCGACCCCACAAGATGCACCACTAACGTTACACGACTTTGATGGCCAACCCAGCAAGCCGCCGCAACATCTGCCAAACAGTTTTTGAAATGTTAGAATATAACCAGCGACATGTCAGCGATCTAGCTTGCCTGCTGGTTGTAAGTAAGTTGGTGTCCAGCAGTCCAAACAGCGCGCACCTTCCTCGCTAACAAGCTAACAGGGCCAACCAGCTAGCTACCACAACATCAGTAAACACAAACTTCCGAGGGCTCGTGATCATTTCCCTGTACGTTGAGTTTCTTCCAAATGCAGTGAGTAGTTTATGTTCCCCCCAGTCCTCGGTGTACCACTTCAAGTGTCTGAAGTTGTCTCCGGGTGTTTTTCTTCTTTAAATCCCCCCCAAACGTTACTTCTCTCTCTGCTGATAAAAGGTGACTAGCGGCGGAGCTAGCGCCACACAACTTCTTACGCCTGCGCGTAAGCACGCAGGCAGGTGTTGGGTTCTCTTACGTCAGGACGAAAAGCTATTATGAATTGACGAGGCTGCAAATAAATTCGACACCGACAGAGGTATCCCTTAGCTAATTTCTACAGCAACTATGTTTGTTGTTTTCAGTATATAATTATCAATGATAATAGTAGTAATTCATTTGTTTAACAGTACCAAAGCACACCGTGCCTCGGTGGAAGGGGGGACGGTGTACATAAGTGATAACACAGTGAATTCCACTTTTGCTAGGTTGTAGTCTTTGCAGTGTGTTGGAATTCGGACAGCACTTGAATGCAGCACAAACAAACTGAACGTTGAGGTTTTCATTTCGTTTAAATTTCAAGCAACATGCACGTAACCAAAATGGCGTCAATTTGGCATTGCACTGTTCGTTAACGGTCCCATTTCATAAAAGTTTATAATAAATCAGTCACTTTTGCGTTTCACCCCTAACTTTTCGCGCATGCGTGAACTCAGTTGTGTTACAGGGACACGATGGCTGCAGACAGTACCTTGCTGCTGTCTCTGGTGGAGGAGTATGTCTCAGGACTACAGGACAGCAAGGCCAAAGATACAGCAACAGGTAAATAAGTCTTGTGTTATCCTCGACACATTTCCAGTACAGCTCGTTACGAAAAAAAATGGCTGTTGAGGCTGCTAAACTGCCGCTTCAAGGATGCGCAACACAGCATGATGGTTAACTAGCTAACTTAGCCCCACAACATCCTGTGTGGTGTTACAGCCTCACGATACTAACACACACACACACACGTTGTAACACAGGTCTGCTCATTTTAACACGATGCGAGCACACACTGAATGTATCCGTGGCGTTTCATTGCACTGTCACTGGATTAGTAATGTGAATTTTGATGCCAGTCTCGTGTGGTTTCACCGCATGCCGCTTGCTAGCTGCTGTGTTTGTGTCCCAATGAAAGCCTCCTGTCAATGAACTGTGCACCTTTGAACCCCCCCAGACGCTGCTAGATAACCCGTAGTAAACCACTGACTACTAGAGATAACTTAGTTACGCTCACGGGTTTCTTTACGTCTGTGTTTGTAGTTGGTTAACTTACGACAAGCCACTGAACTTGGCTTTCTGTTCAGGTGTCAAAGATGGGCAGTTTACAGTACTACAGCTGGTGGAAGCACTGGGGTAAGCCATCAATAATACATCAATAAAAAGAATAGCATTACCTTACTATAATTTCATTTTTAAAATGATGTTGTGTACGTGTTAGACAAGGCAAGTGGTGGAAGTTCACTCAAAAACATGAATATGTAATTTAGCCAATATCACCCAGCCAAGCAGATATTCTGTCGTGAATAGTAATTAAGAAAATATCTAGACTATATTGCTGGCTTCTGTTCATTAAAAGACGTCAATTAATCTCAGTTACAGTCGTTCTAATAATAACATGTAATAATAATGAACATTTTCACTTCCCATCCTGTTGTAGGTTGAGTCTGACCAGCTCTCAGCCGCACACTCGAGCCAGAGGAGTCAAGCTTCTCTCCGAAGTGTTACAGGAGTGCTATGGAGGTCTTACAGAGAGAGAAGGTACACACTTTCTTTTCATCCTAATGCCGTGTAAAAATGTATTAATATAACCTCAATTAGATTTACAGTCCATGTAAAGAGTGATATTTTATCAGCTTGTCTCCCTGACTCTGGTCTCCACAGTGGAAGTTCTCATTGCCTTCTATGAAAACCGGCTAAAGGACCATTACGTCGTCACACCGTCTGTTTTACAGGGTCTCAGAGCGCTGGTGAGTATCAGCATCTGAGACATCCTGCGTTAGATTAACTGACTGCTTTTTTCTTTTTGCAGGTTAGTTTCTGAGAATCATTATGTGACGTTCCAAATGCGATGGCGCTGACCAGCGAGCACACTGTGTTTTTGTTTCTTTCTCCAGGCAAAATGTACGGCGTTGCCTCCGGGCTCAGCTGTGTCCATGCTGAAGTCTCTGTTCCAGGATGTTCATGTTCAGGTGAGTCTCAACACTGTGTTACAATACATATATATTTCTTTTTATTTAAACATACACCAGAGGAGGTCTGTAATTGTGAGAGGACCGTGAGCATTTGGTGTGAGGGATAAACAGTGGATTTGAGTTTTATTTAGTTTGTATGTGAGGAACAAAGACAACTAATCAACAGAAAATAAACTGTAAATGAGTCTACAAGTCTAATAATCATCTGCTGCCCATGGCCATATGTTAAAATGCACAACAGCCGTGTGATATATGCAAACACACATTGACCACACTTGTGAGAGTGTGTGACGATGATGTTCTCGATGCCTCTTAAATGCCATTAAACTTGACGTGTTGTGGGTAAAAGCTCTCTTTTGTTTGTCTCCAGTCTCTGATGCTGGCAGAGAGAGCCTGCGTTTACAACATGCTCATCAACCTCATGGAGACCAGAGAAGCCGGTAAGAGAGAGATGGATATGCTTTGAGTCTGACTCGCCGTAGCTCAGGTAAAGGACAACTGTGCTGGGAGAAAAGACGTGAGTTTGGAGAGTCAGAAATCTCAGCAGTTGCCTGACTGATCGCTGTGGTCATGTCTCATCGTGGGGCTGTTAAGTATTTAGTAAACTAACATCGTCACATTCTTTTATATATCTTCACATATGAATTTCATGGGATCGATTTCACATAATAAAACAAGTCCTTTGTGGTCAGGCGGATTTAGATTAAGCAATCTTCAACACAACTGTAGCTTCATCCTAACTTCCTCAGATTCTCAGGAAGAGGTGACCAAGACAGTTCTGGTGTACTTCGTCTCTCCCTCACAAGGATTTGTCACTTCTTACCAAACATTTTCCGATGAGCCTGTATTTCTTACTGTTCCTGTTTGATTCTCCTGCAGAGCTCAAGGGTTTGGGAGCGGACTTTGTGTTTGGTTTTGTCCAATCAATGGACGGAGAGAGGGATCCGCGCAACCTCCTGTTAGCCTTCCAGGTTGCCAAGAACATCACCCACCGAGGTTATGATCTAGGTGAGAGCGCACACATGTACATCTGTCTTGCTGTGGTTTCCTCCGTCCCTCTCTGGCCTTTTTTTGAACTTTGATACAATGCGTTGCAAAGTTCAAGCATGACTGTGTTTTTGCCTCCCGTTCATTTCCTGTCTGCTGTCTCAGGTAAATTCGCAGAGGAGCTGTTCGAAGTGACGTCCTGCTATTTCCCCATCGACTTCACCCCCGTAAGTTCCTGTTTACTCAGCTGCTTTTTCCCCCCGAGAACTGACGAGAGCAGACAGCAATGTCGTCGCCGGCTTCCTGAGACCTCAGAGGAACTGTGTCGAAAACAACAATGCAGCGTCTGCCTCCTCATCTGCTCATTTCCCATCTCTGCATCACGCAGGATCGCAGCTCTGTGATCGTTTGTTGACTCTGGAGAGAACCAGCACATCTAATATGCCGCAAGTCTGTTGTTGGGTTTTCTGTGACGTAAAGCTCTTGAAAAACTTAAAGTATGGCAGTGGGTGAAATATTGCTGGTTCTAAACTAAATGCTCAAAATTCATGCCGTTTGCCTTGATGGTATTCTGAAATTGCATTCTTCTCAGCATGGAAACTTCACCAAGATTTCCAATGAAAACCCAGAATGTGTTTTCACTTTGACATGAAGATATCACACGAGACAGTTTGGACCTACTGTAGAACATCACAGCCAACAGTCTTGTAGTTATAGTTGTAGTTAGCAACTGCACAGCCTCTTGTTGGCTGTTGGTTGGTTGTCAACATGTAGGTGCAGTTATGATTTCTGTGTTTTTTCTTCATCCCGTCTATACACACCACCCACCTACCCCCAGCCTCCCAACGACCCCCACGCCATCACCAGAGAGGAGCTCATCCAGACGCTGCGGGACGTCCTCACCGGGACGCCGCGATTCGCTGAGGTATCGACACACATTTGCATTCGGCTTTTTGGCGCCAAGAGCATCCTTTTGTCTACGAGGGCCTAAAGAGAGTTTGTGTCCCGTGTATTAGTTCCTGCTGCCGCTCATCATCGAGAAGCTGGACTCGGACGTTCAGAGTGCGAAGCTGGACTCGCTGCAGACTCTGGTGAGAAATCTGGCGTTGAGTTATGAAGGTGACGCGAGCTGCACCTGCTTTCTTATCTCACCACGCTGCATGTTTTCCAGGCGGCTTGTATGTCCCGATATGAACACAAGGACGTGGCAGAATTCATCGAGGGACTGTGGGCGTCGCTACGCAGAGAGGTTTGTTTGAGACACATTTATTTAAAGGAGTGATAGTACTTGATAGTACTGATTTTGATTGGTTGATGTGTGCATAAGCTTTTTATGGAGATATTTAAACATCTTTGTTTGTGGAGATGGCTCTACTCATTTAGTTGCTATGAATAAAAACTCTAAAAGCTGCTTTCACATCAACTAACCTGAGCTCTGCGCGTTTACTCTGTCAGTTTGTGTTGTTTGTTCAGTTGCAAACAAATATCATTAGAGTCAGTCTTCTTACAATAGAACAGATGGATGGTTCATCAAAGGGGAGAATATGATTGTGAACGTCTAAAGGAAATCACCCAAAACACAATGCTTCAGTGCAAGAAAGGAACAAATGCGTGTTGTGTTTCTCATGCTTGTGAAGTCTGGACCGATGCTGATATTCATCAGACAGATTCCTAGCGCTCCAGGCACCGAAAAAAACATGCGTTTCAAATATAGAAATCAGTTACAGAACGTTTTAAATGTTGAACCATTTGGATCAAAGTAAGCAAAGCCGTCCATGTACAAGAGCAGACTCGTGAAAAGCGCTCCCCTCTTGTTTCATTGCAGGTGTTTCAGACATCGAGTGAGCAGATCGAGTCTGCCGGCCTCGCTGCTCTCACCGCGCTCACTTCCTGTCTGTCCCGCTCGGTCCTCAGCTCCGAGTCTGAAGACTCGCTCTGCACCTTCCTGGATCTCGTCCTCAAAGGTGAAATGTTTTGAGAAATCCAGCTTGTTGGCGCGTTGGAAAATGAATGCCCACTTTAATGCTACGAGAGAGATGCAGGGGAACAAAGTTGTCGTCATGCAGCCAGAGTGACAGTGAGGCGTTGAGAGAGGATGTGTAGATGTAAACAGTGTGGTCACTGCAGCAGAGACGGGCAGGAAGTTCTACCACAGACACGGTTCAGGTCTTTCATTTAACCAGCTGCTTGTTTTCTGCCAAAGTGCAAAGAACATTACAGACCACGATCACAGCTTTGTAGACATCTGTTGAGTGATTATAAATACCTGCATATAAAATCTTTATTGTTACTATCACAGAAATGAAGGAGTGTTAAGTGTTCTGTAGTAAACAATAAAATAAATAAATGAATAAAAATGACTTGCAAAGATAAAATAACTTCCTCTCACGCCTAATGCACTTCTACGTCTAATGAACCTTATGGATTACTAATAATACAGACACTGGGGTGCCACTCATGTTGGTTGATTTTTAAAAGCTTGTGTCAACATCTCAGTCTGAAACTGAACTTTGGCTGATGTGTTTTGATCCTTCACATCCCAAAACCTGCTTCTTAATGGCAGAGAAACGCTCTCTACTAGTCCAGCCTCAGCACATCAGCAGAACATTGTGAAAATGCATCCAGTAGTCTTGTGTTGTTGTTGTTGTTGTTGTTTTTTTAAACTTAAACTGCGATGCTGTTCCAGACTGCAAACACCACCTGTGCGAGCCGGACCTGAAGCTCGTGTGGCCCAGTGCCAAGATGCTCCAGGCCGCCTGCAGCGCCTCCGACAGGGCGAGCCACATCATAACAGCCGCCGTCATGCCGGCTCTCATGGAGCAGTACAACAGCAGGACGCAGGTTCATTAACACGTTTCTTATGTGCGGGATGTGGAGGGTGCTGCTCTTCATTACTGTTGATGGGTTTTTCTTTCAGTTTCCATCACATGCTTCTTAAATCTGTGCACCAAAGTCAGAATGTTGATGTAGCGTGTGGTGAAATCAGTAACTTTTCAGAAGCTGTAACCTTTTTCCCCCCTTTCTGTGCAGTGTTTCCACAGACGAACGTTACTGGAGGTCGTGCAGCGATTTGTCCAGTCGGTAAAAACCTCCCAGACTTCGGAGAATGGCAAGTGCTGTTTCCTGCTGTCCAGGAACAGCCTTTTCTTACAGCTGCGTCTCGTTTTAACACCAAGAAATACTGCTACATACATCTTAAAATTCTACATTTTCTTTCACACTCTAATCTGTATGATAACATTCTAGATATCTTAAACGTTTGTAGCTCATCTGTTTCATGTGATTACTGGTACCGCAGAGACTGCTGACTGCTGTTTGTCCGTACAGTGGTGAAAATGTCCTGTAACTGTGTTTAACCACTGAGACTCTGTATCTTTGTCTGTGTTTCTTCCCTCCACTTTTAGAAGAGCGTGTGTTTTCAGCCTTCCGCTCGCCTCTGTGCAGCATTGTGTTTTCAGCTCTGACGGAGAACAATTCCAGCCTGCAGATCACGGCCACCTCCGTGCTCGCCTCACTGGCGCGACAAACAGGTGAGATGCCATAAACTCTTCAGTCCGGTTTTTGTCTGAAACTCTGCACTGCATCCAATATTATAAATGCACCGTCTCTGTCTGTCTGTCTGTCTGTCTGTCTGTCTGTCTGTCTGTCTGTCTGTCTGTCTGTCTGTCTGTCTGTGTCTCTCTCTCTCTCTCTCTCTCTCAGGCCTGCTGCTGGACTCTGACATTGAGCTGGCTGTAGACCACCTGACCAGGCTGCTGCTGACGGAGGAGGATGACAGAGTCAGGTCAGCTCCTGTGGAACATAGTGGACTTAACTGCCAAATTTTAAAAACAGCGTTTGGATTTCGTTTTGCAGTTGAACTCATCGTAGGTCGTACCCTCTGTGTTTGTGCCTCCAGCCTGGCTGTGGTGGAGTGTGCTGGAGCCTTAGCAGAGTTGCACCCTGCATTCTTTATCACTAAACTGATCCCAAGACTAAAGAAGGAGATGTTTTCTGGTAAGCACACACTCGAGATATGAGCTGCAGTGTAAAACACCAACAACACCACACAGATACTAATATTGTAATATATAAAGTATGTTTGTAATAAAGTAGCACCCACTGGACTTTTCCAACTTTTTTTGTTTTCCTCTTTGACTTACAGGGAACGTATTTAGCATTTTTTTGACATGGATCTCCAGAAATACGACTTTAATTACAAATAACCATAAAATGACTTCCATTTACCCCCTTCAAGTAATGTTTTTCTTGAATTCACAATGTAACACTGCATGAATAATATACCTTAAAAACCTTTTTCTCTCCTCTGCTCAGAGCCCATGGATCAAGACAACAACAGAGCCGCTTCTGAGCCGCGTTCCCACGATGCACTGCGCCAGCGGTGTTTGTCTGCTCTGGCCGCGGTGTCCACCCATCCCAGTGTTGTCCGGGAGAGCACCCCTGTCCTCTTGGAGGTCCTCAGCTCAGCACACGCAGGTGATCCGTCTGGGCAGAGGTGGAGTTCCGACTTCACGTACAGACTCATTTTCTTCTCACCTGATTGGTGGAAGTCAGAAAACAAACAATCAGACATACAATTTTTAATAGACGGCACAACATCAGGATCACAGTTCGGCTTTTTTCTTCCAGGTAGCGTTGGTTTCTCAGTGGAGGAGGTGGTGCTGGCGTGTCGCAGCCTCCGGAGAATAGCCGAGCAGGTTGAGGACACGGAGGAGACGGGGCGGTGCTTCCACGACGTCATCATCCCGCGCCTGCTGTCTCTGGCGCTCCAGGCAGCACTGCAGGGTGAGCGGTGCATCTCCACCACCCTCCACTCCAGTCCAGCCAAATAACCTCTACCGTAATGCCTAAAGATGACGCGTTTCTTCCATTCACTACGTCCTGTTTGTGTTTTGTAGGCGAGGGGTCACCTGGTCGTCGTAGTCCTCTTCTGGAGGAGGCGGTCCTGTCTGCCATGGTCCCTGTCATCAGCACGTCCTGCTCCAGGCTGCAGCCCACGTCAGTAAAAACTCTCTCATTCATTTCTCGCTTTGTTCTCTGTGTGTTTTTTGTGTGTGTGTGCATGTGTGTGTGCGCATGTGCGTGTACGTGCGCTTTTCAACACGGTAACGTACCTCCATAGTAAATCTCTTCTTTCCGGTTCTGAAAACCACAATACCACGATCAATCTGTGACAAAGCTTTAAAGACAACAGTTGTCTTGTTTCCTCACAGCCGCTCTCTAGTTGGAGCAAGATTTTTTTCACACCTAGATCTAAAAAAACAACAAAACAAACAAATCCTAAATCTGCCACTAGTTCCTTTCTGTTTCTCACTTTTTTTCCCCTTTCTTTTCTTATTCATTTTTACAAAGGACTGTGAGAGCACTTGTCATGTGTGGTTTTCTTTCTGGTCGGCAGGTTGGCGGGACAGACGGCAGCGAGGGCTGTGTCTCTCTTCCTGGACGGTGACGTTTCCTTTTTGCCCAACAACTCCTTCCCTTCTCACATCCAGCTGCTCGAGGTGTGTGAGTGTGTGAGTGAGTGTGTGTCAGCACTTTTTTTCAAATATAGTCCCTTCATATTTAGTTAACACCACAAATTCACTATTGCCTCATTCTGTCGACTCCGCTTACATAATAATTATTGATGACGGTATCATAAAAAAAAGTGCAGAATTATTATATGTATACCTCATTTATCTGTGGTTGTCACTGTTGGTTGCAACGTGGTGATTGAGACGTGTGTGGTTTTCCCAGAAGCAGCGGGGGGACTCGTGGAGCCAGTCTCAGATGGTGTGTCTGCTCATGGGATGCGTGTGTTCGCTACCTCGCGGGGTGAGTCTCGACTTGAACACTGAAAACCTTTAGAAACCGTGGTTGTTTTTCTGTTTCTGAAGTGCCTTGCGTGTCGTCTAGGTGGAGGTGCCTCGGATGGATCCGCTGCTGTCACAGCTGGAGGAGCTGAGCTGCACCTGCAGCCACCCGCTGTCGTACACCTCGGCTGCAAAGTGCTTCGCCGGCCTGGTTAATAAGAGAGCGCACGGTCCGTTCGTGTCTTTACACGCTGCCGTTTGTTCCAAAACTCAGAGTCTCACTTTGTCAACTAACGGCGGCTGTGATGGTTTGGTTTCTTCTTCAGGTGATTCTCTCGACAGCCTCATCCAGAGCACGATGGACAGAGTGCGTGGCGAGCTGGACTCTGCGTCCTCTTCTGTACGCACACAGGCGTTCACCCTCATGATCTGGGTAAGAAACGCTTAGTTTCTCGTTTTAAGTGTTTGGTCAGATAACTAAGACATTTGGTTTGTTGTTTTACCATCTGTTAATTAATAAACAAATATAAATGACTACATTTAGGTTCATATAAAAAGCAGAGAGTGCAATAAAGTTGCTCTTGTCTGCAGGTTGCCAAGGCTCTACTGCTGAGATACCACCCTCTGTCCACAGCACTGACTGACAAGGTAACAACAGGGACGCACACCTCCAGCTGTAGTATGTGCTTTATTAGAGACAGGTGGACCATGTTCCATTCTTTCTATGTGCCATGATAAACTGGACTTTTGTTTTTGTCTTTTTGAAGCTCTTTTCTCTGCTGGACGACGCTGATCTGGGTCCAGTGGCGGCGGACGGCTTCTCGCTGCTGATGAGCGACTCCGCCGACGTCCTGAACCGCGGCTGCCACGCCGATGTTCGCATCATGTACCGCCAGCGCTTCTTCAGCGAGAATTCAGCCAAACTGGTGCGGGGCTTCAACGCTGCGCCGCAAGGTACGAGGCCACGACACTGTGGCGAGAAGAAATAACCTCAGTTAAAGACACTGCGTGAATAGTTTCCAAATATTGGATCGTTTGTGGTGTGAACATTTATGGACGGATTAAGATTAAAGTGCAGTGTATAAAAGGTAATCTCAGCTGCTTCTGGTTGTCTCAGGTTTTTGGTACCACATTGACTTTATTCATTGTCTGTATTCCCTACAGAGAAGAAGCCCAACTACCTGAAGGCTCTGTCTAACATTGTCAATAAACTGCCCAAGCAGGTTCAAGTCACTGAACTACCAGCGGTGAGTCCCTGCTGAACAACTGTGACTTCCTGATTTAAAACCGTGGCCGGCGTCGTTAACGTGACGTTTCTCGTCCCCGCCCAGCTCTTGTCTCTGCTGCTGGAGGCCCTGTCTTGTCCTGACCAGGGGGTCCAGCTGTCCACCCTGTCCTGCCTGGGGCCCGTCCTCGTCGACCCGCCGCCGGCGCTCATCCAGCAGCTCGAGGCTCTGGTCAGCAGGCTGCTGGCCCTCACCTCCAGTCCAGTCATGGTGAGTGAGATCTCACAGTTCTGATGCTTCTTATCAGCAGTGTCGGGTTTCTAAACTACAGCAACAGAACACAATTGTAGTACTATGTAATTGTATTGCTGTATGAAGGAATTACAAATGCATGAGGATTTTCCAACTTTTAAGACAATGAAATGAAAAGATTTCCCGGCTAATTCCTCCTGTTCAAAGGTGCCACACTGCACACGGAGCTGCTCGTTAGGAAGCGTGAACATGTTCATTCTCCAGAGCTCTGACCAATATTTGATTTTGCTTCTTGCAGAACGTGAGGATCGCCTCCCTGCGGTGCATCCACGCTCTTTCACGCTTCCCCGCACACGAGGTAAAACTCTGTTGTCCACGTTTGAGATGTTGTTAAATAGTCTCTTCGTGGCCTAGTCAAGAAAAAGTAATTAGCTTTGAATTTTACTAATTTCTGACAGATGGTTCCATGAAACACTTTGAATAAAATAGATGTGGATTCTTCAGTGAACCTGTTTGGGTTTTTTAAATAGTAAAGAACAACGTATTTACTGTCTGGACTACGGTGTGGCCTTTCAAAGGCATGACGCTAACCTACAACTGTAATAGCAACATGTGTGCCTGCGTCAGGTGTTGCCGTTTCGGGCCCGAGTGCTGCGAGCTCTGGCCCGGCCTCTGGACGACAGGAAGAGGCTGGTGAGGGCCGAGGCGGTTCAGGCAAGAGGAGAGTGGTAAGAGTCAGATCCCAAAATCCTAAAAACATTTGGAATCAGAAGGTCTGACATTTAAAATTACAATCCTGACAGATTTTACATTTTAGTTGTTTCAGGTCTACTTATACTTATAGGAGACGGTCCTGTTGCTCTAATCCTTTAAAATATCATAATTGACTGTGAACTAGGTATTAATATGCAAAGGAATTAAAGTTCCATACTCTTAAAACACAAAGAGGAATAAAAATTAGACTGCTTTCTTTTTCCAGGAGGCAAATTTGCAGATAAACCCCCCAAAATCGGAACTCCCTGACAGTGTCAAATTGTCAAATTGGCACGCAGACATTTAAAGGTTCCAGTAGCTGCACTGTGTATTTATTAGTTCCTCACAACCAGGTGTCTCTTTCTTATTTCCTTCATAGGTTCCTGTTAGGAAGTCCTGGGGGGAGGTGAGTTTATCTCCCATCCTGCCTAAACTTACAGATGTCAGGAAGTCAAAGCTCCAGGACCAGGTACCAAGGATCACACAGCAGCCCCCTCTCCACGGTTTACCTCTGCAGTGCCCCCAACACCTCCTTTTGCTTTGGATCCTCCAGCATCCATCTGTTTCCTGCTTTCATTTGTTCAACCACAGCCCCTTCACCCTTCATCTTTTTTCTTTTACTGAAATGTTTTTGTCGTCTTCACAAATGCACAAGTAAAACTACATGGAATGACTTCAGAGCACTGCCCAAGTTAAAAGAATGAAAATGTAACACGCCTCATGTATGTTGTTGTCTTCGCTGCCACGTATTGGAGAAAAATGTCACATCAGATGGAGCATGGAGGCGTTTCAAATCAAACGCCCGGTGCCCGACACAAGATGCCGAAGTTACTGCTCAGATCAGCAGCTAAAAGTAAGAAAGTTAAAGAAGTTATAAAATATATACATACATTCAGTGAGTTACTGCAGCGATCACGGGCTACAGGTGATGAGTGATCTCCTGAACTTTGGTAGCAACCGTCTTTTTTTTTTTTTTTTACTTTGACATTTTGAGAATTTGGGCTGCTGAAGCCATCACAGATCTCCACTTCACCTCATATAAAGATGTGGACTCACAGCACTGAACCCAGCACGCACAGACTGCCTTTTGTCTTCTCACCTGGATGAATGTGGAACTGAGCAGTAATGTCTCAACGGCAGCAGGTGTGTTTGATTCATGTCACTCCAGTGTGCCGGTGGGGTGGGGGTGGTGTTGAGACCTGGGAAAATGTGGATGTGCCAATTGTCCTCTGGACGCTCACAGGGTGACACGAATCAGACATTTAGCACCTCCACTGACCTGAGTTCAGTTTTAAGAATAACTTTACATTATTAAATATTTATGTTGAGGGTAATTTGAAGCAAATTATGTGAACAATGTCCAACATCGTCCTAGTATTGTCTCAATATTTGAACAAATATTGATAATATCAGTTATTATGGTTGAGTCATTTTGGTAAGGATGCCTGACTTATGCCAAGGAAATAGACAATATTTAAAATGTCTAACTTAACATGTCATTAAAACTTCTTTTTAATTATACAAAAAGCATTTGTCTATTTTTATATACATTAAATGTCACCTGAAAATGGATGAAACAAGAAATATCAAACAGGTGTTTTATTTAAAAAAGAAAATCAAACTGGAGCACAGCTCCCATTGGTTACAAATGTTATCACAGCTGTATGTCATGTTCTTATGGCAACTACAGATCTCACACAAACCCATCCATCATTAAGTTATTGGTATGAACATGTTGGGGTGAAACATCTGAAAGGGAATTAAGAATCCGGAGTTACATTTCAGAGCACATTTTAAAAAGCTAAACAAACAAACAAAAGGCACAAATGTTTTTATCAGTGTCCGAGGGAGAAATCCTTCAGGTCAAATGAAACCTGTGCAGGGTTGTTTCCCCCTTTACCTAAACTGGCCGACACGACATATAATTATTTAAATAAGCGCAGGACATTTAGCAAACAAAATCAAAAATGAATGTTTTCATCTCATTTGCCTCCAGACACAAACAGTTAAACAATCAAACTAAAAGATGATGAAGACGAGGTTTAGGCTCAGAGCTCTGACTAAACAATATAGGTGCTTTGTTTTGCACGTTATCAATGAATCATGAGCGCATTGATGCTGGCACAGTGTAATCAACTGAGAAGACTGATTTAAAGGCAAACGTGCTGCATAAAACAGGAAGTGTAAGCTGATTTTACAGCAGAAATTAAGTTAAACAGGATAAAAGTTTAAAAGTATAAGTGTTACGTTTCTGGTGGAAGCGTGGATGTTTAAGGAGTACTGTACGTGAACGACAGGGACTCTAGATTCTGCTATTTGTGAACTTTTAGGACAATATTTAAATAAGAGTTGTTCAAGTGTTCGTTCTGGGAAGTTGAAAAACGTATCTGCTGATTTCCAGCCGTCTCTTTCACAATGTTGGTCTATGGAAAAAGTCTTTTAAGGCCAATGTGCATCACGTGACAGATCAAGAAGTTGTAATTGAATGTTTTGACCACTATGCCAGATGTTGGCAGCACTACCTGGGGGCTTGGGTGGAAGTAGTGAAATCCAAATGGAAAAGAAAACATTAGTATATTCACCACTTTAGATAAAGACAGAAGTTTCTAGGAACCGCAGCCAACTACTTTCATTTGAAAGCATTAACTGTAATAACGACCAATCATACTTGAGTATTTGTTAAACTGTGCTGTGGTGATGTTTGAAAATGCAACACAAAGCACCTTTAAGACGCTCTAACTGCAAGCTGTGGTGTTCTCCCATACTGCCTCACACCCCATCCATCCTCCTTATTTACACACTAGTCAAAAAGAAGATTTTCAGTTCAAGAAATGCACAAGGTAATGGTCTTCATTTATACGGTGCTTTTTCAACCTCAACGGTCCCCAAAGCACTTGAATACCCCAGATAGGTCTCAGTCACACACACATACATTCGCACACCAATGGCAAAGGAGCCTCCGTGCAAGGTGCTAGCCTCCATCGGGAGCAACTTAAGGTTCAGTGTCTTGCCCATGGACACTTGTGGACAGGAGATGGAACCGGCCAACCCTGGGATTAAAAGTCGATCCGCTCCACCTCCTGAGCCACTTCCACCCTGTCGTTTCTTCAGAAATGGCTGCGAGAAAGAGGTTTCGACTTGACAATGATACTGGCCAGCAGCACCATTTATAATTTATATTAATCAACAGCGCCGCGGCCCCGGGGCGACTTCGGCTGGTGGCTAGATCTGCGCTTTACCTACTGTGAGAGGTCAACTGGTGACAGCTGGAAAGGTGAGAACTGATCCTAAGAAGATGAATCACTAGTGGTCATTTCTGCATGGTTGCAAAGTGCAAATACCAACGCAGCAACTAATTCTTGATTTGTGTAACTACAAAGTTTTCCTTGTCGAATGATTGTAGCAGCAGGCGGAAACAGATGAACGTGAGAGCTTCTCTTCTACGGTTCCCACAAGCCCCCGTTGCTTTAGTGTAGATGCAGGTTAAAGGTTGAGCACGTTTTTTGATATGGTTTAGAGTAAAAGGGTGCGGATCAGATGGCCATGGGGTCTCTTCTGGTGAAGTTGCAGTCCCACACGATGCCATCCCCGGTGGGAGGATGGTTGGAGGGCAAGAGGACCCGCGTGAACCAGTGACTGAGGAACAGAAGAACAAACAACCATGTAGTCTGGTTCAGGAGTCGACTTTCAAATGTCACTTCACTTATTGATCAAAGTCACTCTCAGTGGGAATTGTGCATTAGTAAAGATCACCCCACTGTACAAGGGATCCACAGAAATCTGCGTGCATGTACTGCAGCGTAACTATCTCGTTTATGAGAGCAGCCTCGCTGGTCCAGATATTCCTACTGCTTCGAAATTGACGTACTTCTTTATTGAAACAATGAGACTATTTGGCTGCACTGTAAACCGATACATCAGTTTCTGTGGCATTAAACTGCACTTGCTTTCACCACGGTAACCATGGGTGATGCTTAAATCAACCACGACTGAAATCTTAACATTTTTACTCACCTCCTTTTTTCCACACCTAACAGTATCTTCCAGTTGTTCATCACACCATGATGATACGGATTTTTGAACACCTGCGTTACAACGGAAGAAACATTAACAGCCATACATCAATGATGTCCTTTAAGCTTTTTGTCTGAAACATTTACTCCAAAGCCAACCTGTGGTCCAACACAAGTGTATGTACCTTGCCCTTCTCCTGGAGCCTTCTGGTCTCTTTGTTGTTGATGTGCCGCTCCACGCTGGTCTCTCCTCTGCTGATGAGTATGAGGTGCCACAGGCTGAGTCCTCCCAGAGCCACTGCCACTGAGCTGCAGGGGGACACGTTACAACCTGACGCTGTCAACCTTAAACAGAGGTTTAAACACGGGGAATATAAGTGGTGAAGGGTTCCTTACCTGGTCAGAACCCAGAGGAAGATAATACACTTCTGAGAAGTGGTCTCCATTAAGGTATCAGTCGGAGGAGGGGTCTCATAGTACCTCTGAAGGGGGACAGGAGATAGTCAGGCGTAAGTATTCATGCTGGTCAAATACGGAGTTTCAGATCTGATCCAGGGATGTTTTAGCTCGCTGCTCCCTGACGTCATTTTGGCTCGGTGTCAAAAGGGTACTTACAATATGGGTAGGCTACAAGCCCAACATGCTGGATCCTGTTCCTGATAAAGTGATCTTTGGGCGCGGAAGACTTCCAAGCTAATTGGTATTCAAAGCCTAGAGTTGCTTGTTTACCAGCTGGATCAGGATTAAATATTGGAACAGAAAACAAAGATCCTTTTCCCGTCTCCTGTTTTTGGCACATTTGCCACCTGAGCTCGACTTCCTCCTCCTTACTACCGTCCGAAAGGTGCAACCCTAAACTAAACCGGAGCAATGCTAACAAAAACACAGAAATAACAGAGTGGGGTTAGCCTAGAGGATAAAGAAAACCCCCACCCACAGATACAGGTGGCCTAACCTCTATAGCACTGTAGGCCTCTAGAAACAGGTGCCTGCTGCTGATGCTGCAGTAGATGCAGCCCAGGGTCATGTATAGGCAGAAGGACAGGAAGTAGCGGTGGTTCAGATGGCCCACACAGTTGTTCAGCCAAGCTTGAAACATGTTAAGATAAAAAAAAGGGTACAAAGTGGGAAATGTCAAAACAAAGTCAAATTCTTTTTTTCATGAATTCTCCTTTGAGTTTTTCTTTTTAATCCGTTGCTTTTGAGAAGGATACGACAGTGATGGTCCATCTTCATAACACACCTTTAATAAAAACAGACATTTCACCATGAAGGATTAAAAAGACAAACTGACAAACTCTGTACACAAGGATTATTATCTGATTCTGTCACCTGTTGCAGATGCTACAGTGGTGCGTCCTGGCCGGTTTTGGAGTGATGCATTTCTTGCAGATGGACACTGAGGGAATATGAATTTTGTCCTAAAATAAAAAAACATTTAGGAGATGTATTATTGTCTTCTTAGAACAGAGATATTATATCCCCAAAATACCAATCATAAAATTGTAACAAAGCACAAGCAAAAAAAAAATCATCCTTTTGTTTACACTGTTTAAACTCCTTTAGCTCACAGTAAACATCTTGCTAAAGCATGTCAGCGTTTTGCTGTCAGCCTATGAGGAGTTTGGTACCCTGGGTGGGTGTCCTGGGGAGGTGGTGGTGGCCTTGTAGTAATGGAAAACCACCATGACTAGAAGCCAGTGGCCACAGCAGAGGTGCCAGGCAATCCAGTGCGCGGCGTACGTGCTGAGGATCGTGGGTATGACGAACAGGTAGACGATGACCACAACGGAGGTCGTCAGCAGGATGACCAAACACACAAACACCTGAGGAAGAGAGAGGGTGAGGAACATAGTTCTGGGGGGGGGGGGGCAATTAATCGTTGCAGCTCTGCCAACAACAACTCACCACTCCGAACCAGCGGGTCACATTGTCCACGATCCAGTAGACGGGTTCGAACGCACAGTCCAGCAGAGTGTCCGAGTTGCAGATGCTGTTGAAGTACAGTGACCGGAGCAGCAGCTTGCTGTAGCTCCACAGCTCCAGAAACCTGCCACCGATCCGCGGCTCGGCTCCCCCGCCCTGGCCTCCCTGCTGTGGACGGCACGGCCGGCACCAGCGCAGCGCCAGCCTCATGGCCCGGGACAGCTGCCACCTCCAGCTGCTGCCAACGCGCATGCCACCGCCACCTCCTCCTCCTCTCCTGCACGCTCTGCCTTCCAGACACACACAGACACAGAGGCACACGGTCCAACAGTTACAAACGCAGGCAGCGCAGAACAGCAGCTCCTCGTAGCGGAGCCTGACGGCCGCCGAGGTCTCCGCTGTCATCTCTGCTTGGTGCCCGTGGTGCATTTGAAAGGTAAACCAGCAGGAACACCAGTAAACCACAATACAAGAGCAGAGGCAGAAGGCAAGCAGCCAAGGGACTCCTCCCTCCTACTCTCCTTCTACAAAAAAAAAAAAACACACTAGTCAATCAAGTTCAGTGACGGCATCCGTGGGACACACGGTACTTGAAAACAAGGTACAGAGGCTATCGGGTAATGAGCTACGTCCATCAGCTCCTGAAAATCAACTTGTCCCATTAATAATTCACAGCAAATCCAGATCTGGAGGCCAAAGCCCTTTTACAAACTTGCAGTGGAGATGCGGAGTGGTAACCCTATAAGAGGGAAATGCAAAGGGATGAATGTCTTAAGAAGAAATAAAGTGGACACCTGATCCGGGGCATCATTTCATGAGCGTGAGTATCGGTTTCACAGATAAGCGTTGTTCAGGTTCTGCAAAAAAGGAACGGCATTAATAATGAGAGATGCTGACCAGGACATTTAGTAGACAACAAGCTGCCCTCTCTCTTTGCCGTCAGCTGCTACTTGACTATCCATATTAGTGACCACTCGGTTTTATCGCTTCGCACCATCACTTATTGCCAGTAAGTGCAATAAGTGAGCAGAAACCTGTCCGGAAGACGCGCTGCAAGTGTGACACACGTGCGTCCCATCTGTCACTGTCTCACATGAGGATGCTGATAGGTTTACCATTTGATATTCATTCAAAAGGTGCAACATTAATAAATCATGACCACATTCATTCTATAACGTTAGTTTAATTAAGCCACACAAAGGTATGGAAGCACATTACCAGAAAAAAAAGAAATTGTATCACATTATTAAGTTTGTCATTCTAAACATTTCGTAATTTCTTTTTTTGGGGGGCAGAAATGAGCTTCCATACAATTTGACTTCTTACCTCTACTCTGTATTTTAATTGATCATGATTAACCAGGCCACATTTGGAGGAGAATCTGCTGGATTTCTTTATTGCAAATATCAGGAGGAGAGCTGTTCTTTGAGAGGAAACTCTTCTAACTAAAGTTACAGGTTCAATTAAACTTGTTATGATCCGGTTGTAAAGGCTGGAATCAATCTTGTGATGTGAGAAAAAGTGAAAATAAATCTGAAGACACATGCAGCAACACCTCTGCGCTGCCCTGCTGACTAAACAGGACCTTTAAAAAGGTGTAATGTTCATTTCCATGTTCTGTACCTGGCAGAGACAGTGAGGACATAAAAGAGTGGCACACAGCAGGGCAACGCAGTCTCTATGGCAACCCGCTGCCCTAAATCTGGGCTTAACAGAGAGGAAGATCACTGGCTGTGTGTCACAGTAATAAGCTTTGCTTGGTCCTGCCATCTCAGTCTCCCTCAGTGAAACAGCAGGAAGACGTGCCTGCTGATTTTCACTTTTTGACAAGCGGCTGGTTCAATACGACCATATATCTTCTTTTCAGTGGAACTGTACACAATAATATGCATCCCTAATGTGTTTTCATTCATATCTATATCATTTTTCAACTAAGATTCACATGGTATTCTTTGTAAAATAAGATAAATCATTTTTGAAGACGTAAGTCACTCTGGTACTTCTGGTGCAATCATCTCACTCACTCACTCACTCACTCACTCACTCACTCACTCACACACTCACTCACTCACTCACTCACTCACTCACACACTCACACACTCACTCACTCACTCACTCACTCACACACACACACACACACACACACACACACTCACACACTCACACACTCACACACTCACACACACACTATAATGTGGTATTTTGCTTTGGGCAGTATCTGTACCATGTAGCTTTCAAAACAACACACAGAGGATATCATCCTTGTCGAAATGAGGGCTGAATAATTCAATAGACCAGTGAGATAAACAAATGTCCACATAGAGATGGTTCACCCTGACCGACTGAATTATAATATCCGCTATTTAACTTAATATCTAATCTTGACAACCAGTGGTTAGATGAAAGCGTACTCCCAATTAGCTACAACAGTCCATGCTAACGGTTAACTGCTAGCTGCCTACAGCCTCCTTCAACTCGCCCATGTTAAGAGTCATTTTAAATAAATCCAGCACACCGACTCGGACCAAGCTTGACGTTGACGTACTGTACCTGGTCAGGTGAACGGGGCGGGCAAGCCTGCTGGGGCACTACGGCCAGGTCATGGTCAAGCTAAGCTGTTAGCTAAACTCCCCACTGACTGCTGCAGCCCCACATTGAGCGGCGATGCCTACGAAGATTGTCTATTGAACAGAGTTTTCATCTAGAAATTGCAAAGAAACACGTATTCCGGTCGACTAATCCGACCGCTGGAGAAACGTTACTGTAAAATGTAGCAGTAGGGGGTCAACGACTGTTCCAACAAGGTTTAATCAGTTTGCTTGATTTGCTCCAAGTAACCCGTCACACAAGGGGGACGTTTCTCGAAAAGGGGTTCAGTGCCCGAAAAATAATCCGAAGTGGTACCTTCTCTCTTTTTTTACCTTTGGTGGCAGCTCGCTTGAAAGCGCGCAATGTATACTGGGAAATGAAGTTGAAGTTGAAGTATTCTGCTGTAACATTTTATTAAAACGTCTTTCAATTCACGCTGTCGTTGCTACAGATGGTGAAATTACATCATATCGTGTATTCACAGTGGCAGTCCTTACGATGACAACAAGGAATGTTTAACAGGATGCTCATTTAATTACCAAAAACAGCGCTTTCCCAACTTTTGGCACAACCAGGAAGTAACGTTGCTGAGGTGGTGTCATATGATTGTAGAAAAATGGCTGCGGTGCAGTGGTAAGATGCTCTTTTTCCCATTTAAAAATACTCACTTATCATCTGTATAAATCGGTTAAATCATGTGTCTGTTGATATTTTGCGATTTATGAGAACGTACGTGAGCTTTATCATAATTTCGCGTCTCAAATGAGACTCATGTTTCTTCTGCAGGATTTTAAATGCAGCATTACCAAGTGTTGTTATCACAGATCAAATACCCCCTTTGGCTATGGTTTGGTTGTAGTCTAGCAAAGCATTTGCGATGTGTCAAAGTTATTACACAGGCGTTGTAACACTCCCATAATTAAGTAGTTTAGATTTAAATGTAGATGATAACCTATGATAAGTCTGTTCCAGTTTCCAGATGCTGTTTGATAGCAAAAGCCATGGTGCATAGAGTTACTTAAGGTATTTTACTTTAATTCCTTAGAGTAATAATAGCTAATAATAACTCATATCTCTGTCATGAGTTGACATTTTGACATTGATGACAGCTGGGTGTCTTTTGCCACCACAGACCTTTGTTTAAGGCAAGAAGACAACAGATTGATAGATTGATAACATCAGTTGTAACAGACGGAGAAACAGCTGAACCTGGTCTGGTGTCCTGTCTGTCTGTCTGTCTGTCTGTCTAACTGTCTAACAAGGGGTTCCCGCGGGCGCAACTATGATTCCGAGCTGCAGAGATGTCGTCCTGAGGCTGCTCCGGTTGAGTGTGGAGACTACCATCCCCTCAAACCCATCATGGTACACCCTCTGCTGTTATCTCCCTGCCGTTTACTATCACTATCAGCTCTGCACACATGCATTCAGCAAACGTTGGTCTCTGTCACAGCATCACAGCATCAGCGTAGTTAAACGCGTTTGCCTTGAATTGCATTTAAAAATGTGGCTTTGGTGCCTTCTCTCTCCTCTCCACCTAGGTGACGGATACAAAGACCCGCCGCGGGGCTCGTAAAGGCAGCACCTCCTCGTCTTCCTCCTCCTCGTCCTCGGCGCCCCCGGACCCCCTCAGCTCCATGATGGACGGGACCGACCCCCTCTCCATGTTTGCCGCAGCGTCGGCCAGTGAGCCTCCAGCCATGTCACACAGCGCCTCTGCAGGGGTCAGTTCACCCCGCCGACAGACCAGTTGTCACTGAAACGAGTGCTGTTCCAGAAGCTTTTCTACCCGGTTTAAAGAAACACACACAGAGGTGGAAAAAACTTTTTTTTTAAAGAGTGATGTTGTGCTTCCAGGACCTGGGGAGGAAGAAGAAGGAGAAAGAGGAGGAGGCGGTGGGACCAGACTTTGAGCCCTGGTCGGCAAAACGAGGGGAGATCCTGGCCAGGTTCACCACCACTGAAAAGCTCTCAATTGTGAGTCGTCCTCCGTCGTAACAGCAAGTTGTTCTGTTACTATATACAACAATATTACTACATATGTAATATATGTGTGAGTATATTGTGTGTGAAACCTAACTTCAATTTCTTTGCCTCCATAGAATCTTTTCATGGGTTCTGATAGAGGTAAGACTTTGTTTGTGTTTGTATTCATCATAATAATTTGACAGCACAAACATGTAAACAAAGGGGTTGTAGGGTCATGAATATCTGAGGCTGCATCTATATTAAGAGTTAGCAACCAGCTGGTGAACACATAAACCAGAGCTAGAAGGAGAATAACATTGTGTATATAGGCAACTGTTTGCTAACATGTTAGCCGTAACAACTTTATAAGGCGATAATATATACAGTGTGTATTAATGTTGTGTTTACAGCCTGTTGTGCTGCATCAAAGTGGCAAAAATAATCCATTTTAGCACAACTGCTCTAAGTAATGTATAGAAACAATTAAGAGGCTGTGTGTGTTTCAATGTGGTCAAAAGCTCCTCACACTCAAACACATCACTCCTGTTGGCGCTGCAGGAAAAGCTCCAAGTCCAGGATCCTCGGCCGTTTCAGAGAAAGTTCGTACTCGCCTGGAGGAACTGGACGATCTGGAGGAGGTACATCAACGTCCACATGGGAACAGGCTGTCATGTGTCTGTGTAGCTGAAGGGGTCAAGAATTGAATTATCACTGGCAGGGCACTAATTTTAGAATGAACTGCCCTCCTGGTACTGCATTACTACTGTAATGCCCTGTTATCTGTGTTTGTATGCAACATGCGTTAAAGTTCCTCCCACCGCCTCCATTGGTGCTTAGATAAGCTGCACAAATCATCAACGCTACAGATTCTCATTGAAGTAAACTTCATTTTAGCTAAGCAGAATATTAGAGACAAGATGTATTTTGGAGTTATCTGTGTGTGTGTGTGTGTGTGTGTGTGTGCGTGCGTGTGCGTGTGCGTGCGTGCGTGCGTGCAGGGATCCCAGAGAGAGCTGCTGAACCTCTCCCAGCAGGATTACGCCAACCGCATCGAGGAGCTGAACCAGTCCCTGAAGGAGGCGTGGGCCTCTGACCAGAAGGTCAAAGCTCTGAAGATCGTCATCCAGGTAATCCGGCAGCTGAAAGCACTCGCGCCCCACAAATGCCTGAAAACGTGTGCCCTGATCTGCGACCTTCGTTCCAGTGCTCTAAGCTCCTGTCCGACACCTCGGTGATCCAGTTCTACCCCAGCAAGTTTGTTCTCATCACCGATATCCTCGACACTTTCGGTGCGTGAACAAGCATCGTTTCTCTGAGCTCAGCAGCAGAACAAAGCATGTTTTCTGACCGCAGCCTCACTTGTTTGCAGGCCGGCTGGTGTACGATAGAATCTGGACCATGTGTTCTGACCCACGGCCCCTACCAGGTACGGATGGGCTGTTTTTTGTTTAGTTTTATTCCCATATTCAGTCATATTTCATTTGGTTATGAGGTTTTAGCATTTAGGCTCTGAGGGGACACTTGTTGGACGCGTTGCTTGTGTTTCCTCCCTCCTCAGACTCGTTCACAGTTGAGGATGTTAGTGACACGGCCAAGGAGACATGCCTCAACTGGTTCTTCAAGATCGCCTCCATCAGAGAGCTTCTGCCCAGATTGTATCCTCTACTGCCACGAGCAATGTTCAACATGCCTTTAGACGGCCTTTTGATCCCTCTTTCTAATGACCCTCCTTTTTCTTCATTTTTCCAATCATACATGTTTGTCTATCAGTTTAGCCCAGAGCTCCTGCACGTCTGTTTACAACTCTGGTTTTGAAACTCGTTTAAGGCTCCATGACCTCCCCGATCATCAACCACACACTCCTTTCCTCGTGTAGAAATTTGCCTCTTTGACCTCCGTGAACAGATACGTGGAGGCTGCCATTCTCAAGTGCAACCGCTTCCTGAACAAATCGTACGTTTTTAACCCTTAGGGGCTTTAACAGTGAGCCTGTGCCTGTGTGTCCCTTCCATGTTTAAAAAACTTTTACTTCTTCCCATGCTTTAATCAAGAAACATTGCTCTTCTAAATCAGAATATCATTTGGGTTTATTTGTCCTCTCTGTCCCTCCACCCTGAGCAGGAGCATTCAGGAGACGCTTCCTCGGCTGACAGCCATGATCAGAGGGATCGGAGACCCTCTGGTGGCTGCGTACACCAGGGCTTACCTCTGCAGGGTGAGACGTGCTCACTTCTTAACCTTTCACCCATCGTTTTTGTTTGTCTTTCTCTCCTTGGTTCTGTTTCTGAGCCACTTCTTATCTGAGTCTGTCCTTACTTTTGCCCTGTTGTTGGGGTGGTGTTAAAGAAGCTGTTTAGACTACTGATTTCCCCTACTGGATGAATTAAAACATTGTTTGTGAATCTATACTTTTGTTTCACTTAACTATAAATTTTAATAAATATTAAATTTGAATCAGCAAAAGAGTAACATTTCCTAAGTTTCCTGCAAACATTCCTTTTGTTTATACACTACCGTTCAAAAGTTTGGGGTCACCCAAACAATTTTGTGTTTTCCATGAAAAGTCACACTTATTCACCACCATACGTTGTGAAATGAATAGAAAATAGAGTCAAGACA
>JAVQJL010022213.1:0-13534 GCA_036024295.1 Nannoperca obscura | reverse complement strand
AACTTGCAACAGGCCACCTTAAATACCCTTTGTCATGATTGGCTTCACCTGTGTATGTAGGTCAAGGGTCAATGAGCTGAACAAACAAATGTTGTGTTCCAATAATTAATGCTAAAGGAATTCAAATCAATAAAACAACAAGGGTGCCTAGATGTATGCACCTGCCTACTTTTGTTTAAGTAATTATTGCACGCTTTCTGTAAATCCTATAAACTTCATTTCACTTCTCAAATATCACTGTGTTTGTCTGCTTTAAGATATATTTAACTGAAATTGCTGATCCGAACAACCAATTATAAAGGAAAATCTTTAAAATGATATGGGGTGCCCAAACTTTTGCATGCCACTGTATTGTCATAACAGTTATCATTGTTGAACATGTCATTGCTGCTAAGCAACATTTTCATCAGAAACCTTTCGATCACTGATCTAACTGATAATTATTTCCATATATCATTTATAGTTTAATTTATAAGATATCAGAGAATTTCTCAGACACCTTAATGACATCTTCAAATAGCTTGTTTTGTCTGACAAATAGTCCAAAACAATAATAACAGAGAACCAGATGATAGTTGGCATTTTTGTTCAATCAATGACTTAAATGATGAATTGGCTATCATAATTGTTGCTGTTAGTTGATTGACTAACAGTGCTAGATTAATTACGGCCTTGCGAAAGCTGTCACAATTACCATCACCACCACTCACCTGCCATCATGCCATAGGTGGCCTGCTGGTTGCTGTAGTGACATGGGGTGACTGGGTAATGTAGGCTCGGGGGTCCGTTGCCAAGAGGGTTGCCGAGGGACGAGGTGGACAGGTGCATGTGGGAGCGCTTGGAGGACTGACCCATTGACAGCCCAGATGATACTGATGGAGAAAAATGTGGTTACAGTCGTGAGTACAAAAGAACAAATGATCATCAAATTAACAACTGGAGAGAGGTTTTTTGCTTGGATCTGATTGAGTACAGGTCAGCTTTAAATACAGTTCAGACCACAGTTTGACTAATATGGGGTTTTGAAAACCATTATATTTTAAAATCTAAACAGCTGCTATGTGATGGCATAAGATACAATAATATCTCTAAATTAGATTTCATAACAAGTGGATTCTTGAAGAAGTGCATTAACAGCATGGACATTCAGTTTCTCACGCACACTAAAACTTTCTGCTGAAAGCCCATTAAAGACTTTCTTTTACTTCTCTGATCTGATATATGATGTTAATCATTTTGGTTAGAAAAATGCTTCATCATATCAGACAGAAAGAGAGAGAAAGATGATGACAGCTAATTTTGGAGTTATTACCAATAGCCAATATCACCCTGATGTGTTAGTCTGATGCGAGTGCAGACAGAGCAGAGAGCGATGGGATTGCTGTCTGAGTTTAACAGATTTATTCTTTAATGTAGGCACTGGAGAGAAATGTCAGCTATTGTAGAATTGGATGCTAGTACACCTTAAAACTGCTCAGTAAATACATTCAGTACATTCATGTGAGAGATATCACACCTAACACAAAATGAAAATGAACCTATGAAGAATACACAAGTAGCGGCAAACCAAAATATATGCTTCTAAAACCAGGGAAATTAACCAAGAGATGTTTTGAATATTTACATTTATTATGACCACTTTAAAACCATTGCTTATCTGGATGTGCTTCTCTGTTTTTAAATATAGTTGAACAGTTGCTAAATCCATTATTATTCCTGTATTTATCTTTTTATTCAGATTGGTGACTGGTGCACTAATGCATGTGTCCTGGTATTGTGAATATGCACTCTGAGTTGGTCCAGTACCATCAACACTCATGTACTCTTTGTTGCACAGTCCTGCCACAACGTCAGATTTCACATTACGTTAATGGACATGGATTGGAAGACCGAAAACAAATATAGGTCAGGTTGTTGTGGAAAAGCAACACGGTCAAAATTCCACTAGTACAGTATTGTCGGAGTAGAAAAATCCATTTGACAAGATATGTTTAACCTGCTGCTACATAAATGTAATGTATGACTAATGTTCTGCATAACACAATCCAGTCTATTCTAAGCTATAACAATCAGCAGCCACTAAAACCCCCAGGAAGTTTTCTCCACAATTGTCCATTGTAAAAAGACCTTGGGGAGTTTGTCATACTAATAACAAATCCTCAAAGCAATTATCCACTGAGTAGAGGCAGCTGGGCTAAACCAGCTGAATAGATATATTTCCATAATGTTGATCAGCTGTGAATAAATGAAAAAGAACACAACTGTGCCTTGATAATGAGGCATCAGTAGCGTGTTTGGGTCAATTAGAGGTCTATAGGAGCAACTGGTGACCTACATGAGACATAATTCACCTGCAGCACCCACAGGAATTCCTATATAATCAATCAATAGTGAACACAAGCAAATTCCTGCAGAAAGCCCCCATCTATGCTTTATCAAATCAAGAAGCGGCACAATGCCACTACCCTTTCTTCATATAGCTTCACAAGGCTGAAGCAGAAGTCTGAAGTAACTGTTGCTGCCTCCCTGCAGCTGGGGTGCAACATCATGACAACAGTATGGGAGTTATGGTCCATGTCATTCAGGCACAATGAACTTCCATTCTCCTCATACTTTGCAACTGTGAAAGCCTTTTTTGTGCAGAACAAATCAGGCAAATGTAAAGCACACAAGAAAAGAATGACACAAAAGAAAATACATTATGGGATAGAAAAGCATCTTAGCCCAGTTTACCTGCAGAAACCATGCTGTGAGCATTGGAGGTGGTTGGCAGGCAGTCACTGGCAGAGGCGTGGTGCATGAGGATTGGCAAAGGTGAATCTCCTGCAAGTGGGGTGAAAGAGTCAGCGCTGAATGCCTGGCATGCCATTCTTATCTGGCCTCTCTCGAATGGTCCCACTGAAGGTTGACGTGATCCCTCAACTGGTATCTTTTTTATTGCTTTGTCCTTTCTTGCTTGATGTGGTCTTGTCACCTATTGTTGCTTCCCTTGTCCCATATCTTTCTTGCCTTGTCCTCTTGAAATCAGTTCCCTCGCCTTCCTCTATTGTGCCTTGTTTTGCACTTACTTTGTCTTGTCTTTTGTCTGTGTCTCGTCTTCTTTGGCCTTCTCTTGTTCTGCCTTGCCGTTCCTCTCGATCCGTCTTGTCTTCTTTCACCTCTTGTATCGTCTTCTTTTCTTGTACTTTTCTCACTGGCTCAGTCAAGCATAGTTCTCACTTCAGTCACTTGGGAATATGCAGGTAGAAAACTGTGATAGGTTACCTTCTTTCTCAAAGAAAAAATAATGTCAGCACTTCAGCCAGAACTCTCACAGTTTTAAGGCACATCTGCACCCTCAGCCAAGACTCTAGAAGATGAATAGTGATGAGCTTCAGGTTCAAGTTACTACCACTGGTATATGTGCTCAAAGATGTTTCTCAGCAACTGAGATTTCCCTCATTAGGGCCTCTGCTATGCATGATCTTGTCTTTTTTTCCTCTATTACAGGTAGAGGTAAGCCAGTGTCTGTCATACCCTCAGCAATTTACCACCCTTGTCTACTGCAGGTATTTATATCCCACCCACCTACAACTAACCACCCCTCTCTCGACTGATGAGGCCCCCTATTCCCCATAGAGCTGCTTACCCCCACCTACCAATCCCATGTCAGTGCTGTTGTGTTTGTCCTTACCTGCGTTCTCCTCATCCCATTTCCAAATCCAGGATTAGGGTACAGAGCGGCTGAGAAACCCGATCCCCTCCTCTCCTCTCCCCTTCTCGCTATCTCTCTGTCCCTCTCCTTGATTACAGGGTTATGTTGTAGTTGTGATGGGAAAGTAAAGTAAACACTTTATTGTTGAGAACGCTCATTAAAACAACAAAGACTTAGTTTAGATTTATGTGATATTAGATAATCACATTGTTCTGCTTTGTTTTGCATGTGCGTACCCTCGACCAATACAAAAAAAAAACACTTGTTGCAGACAATGCAGACATTGAATTGCCTTGCAGGAGCTATTAGGTGTAAATTGGATGTTTTTTGTTGGCTAGACCCAGCTTGACCTGGAGGTCAGGAGGACTACTTTAGCCCACAACCAAAAACTCATGCAGCATTGTCTCAGAGTGAGTGGAAGAAAAGGTTACCATTGTTTCGGTTTGGTGTCCATATTGTGTTGAATGCAGAGTGCTCCAGGTAAAAACAACAGGTCTCATCAGGAAGGATAAAGGTTAATCTGAGGAGCATGGCCACCATGTGCACTCTGCTGTGTCTGTTTGTGTTTGTCTTGATCTCTGCTTCACAATTGTTGATGTAGGTGGGCAGCAGGTGGAAAATAGCTTGTGGGTGGCAGGCACGATTCAACTTGCTTAGGTACGCAGTGTAAATTTGGACTGGATGCGCTTAATACTTTTGACAATGCCTCTCTACAAAACGGATTTTAAGCAAATGTTTTTCAGTTAGGTTGCTGAGTTTACACGTGTTAATTGTGTTACAAAGCCCAAAAGTTGAAAATTCTCTCTGTTTTTTGATGGTCTATGGACTTCAGTCTCCATATTGATAAAGAAATGTCTGTTAATTGTGGCAAGCATGTGTCCTATTTGTTGGCATTAAAATATAAATATAAATCCAAATACTGATGACAGGGAGTCACTTTTTTCCATATCTCCTTAATATGCAAGCTTGATACATGTGAATCTTAAATCAGTTGTTTAATTGAACAAAACCCAATGAGGCTGAGCACTGATAAGAAAAGCCTATGGGACAAATAGCCAAGGAAATCAAAATGGACTTGAATAAGCAGGTCTGAAATAAATAGAAACCAATATCAAGAAGACAAATGAATGTAATGGTGTCGACAAAAGAAAAATATTTCTTACCAACACCACGATCATCCTTAAAATACTTTTCTCTCTTCTTTTATTTCGTCCAACGACTCCCACTCAGGCTAAAGACCATCTTCTCTGCTGGCGAATGCAGGCTTATTGTTGCACATAGAGACTGAACCACCTCTGTTTTCTATCAATCTGTACACAAGTGTAAATCTCCCAAATATTTAGCATCAGATAATCTTAAGTAATTCTTCAGCAATTTAGACTTTACATGAAAAGATCAGACTAATAATTCTTCATGATTAATAAATAACAAATGACGGCAGACAGCGATGAAAAATGCTGGAGCAGCAGGTTGTGTGTGTCTACTTGTCCACCTCTGTGTGTGCTTATATTTAATTTCTACTTTTAGCTGACACTGTTGATGCAAATGTGCAGATCAGCTTGACAAACCGTTGATGGTGTAACAGCCTGTTGAGATGACTCAAGGTTGACACAACAGTAAATGTATAGCCACAACATAAATACAGAAAGAACACTATGTTTGAGCATCAATCTTTACAATATCACCTTTAGTTTTTATATTTGACTTATTGATCTGACATGTCAGCAAATGGGAGCTTCAAAGAGCTTGGATCAAACTTGAGCAGACTGAATGTGCTTTTAGATGAAAAAAAGAGACAATCAAAGAGCGAGGGAGTGGAAAAGCCAAACCTTTCCCATGGATAGACAGGTACACACACACACACACATACATATGCACATAAAGAGCCTAAACTTAATTAGTGAAGAGACCATGAGTCAAAGGGGTTCTCTTAAAGCACCTGTCCTACATCCCCCTCCTCGTTCTCCCTCCCCTTCACACACACACACACACACACACACACACACGCACACACACACACACACACACACACACACACACACACACGTTAATACAATGTTCCAATGTTGATAAATGGAATATTGCTCTAATCTATAATACGGATGATAACAAAAACAGGTTGAAACAAGCCCAAAAACAGAAATAGGCCAACACACATATTCACTTCCCTAACACACAAACACACACACACACACATACACACAGACACATACAGAGTCCAAAGACCACAGGTTCATCCACCGATGCAGTGGGAACAGAGTGCGGTTATACATTCTCACAGGTATCACATCCGTCAAACAGTGTAGCAGGTGGACTGTGTGTGTTTGCACATGTCTGTGTTTATGTGTGAAAACAGGAATGAGAGAGTGCACTGAAAGTGAGATGGCACATCTCAGGGGGGTTTTAAGAAAACATCTTCACCAATTTGACAAAACATGAGCAGCATTTAGAAACAGATACACATGGCAAAAACAAAAAACACAACAAAATACATAAATAATCTGTTATTCAGCATGTTTCTGTATTTGGTTGTGTTTTCTCACTTTGCATAATTTATTTTCCAAATGCTGTACACATGCTATTAAAATGTTGAAGATGATTTCTTAATTTGCTTGTGTCTTATCTATTTGCATGTGTTTTCTTAGAGCAGTGCACTGAACTCTCAGGGCCACTGTAGTTCATGACCCTCTACACCACATAAAGCCGCAATAAACAAAGACACATTTTGTATAAAACTTAATTGTCTGCTTGTTAGCAGTTTAACAGCTTTTAACGGCAAGACACAGTGTGTGTGTGTGTGTGTGTGTGTGTGTGTTTCTGTGCATTGTGTAGAATAACACCCAGTGAACAATGGGAACAATATTAGCAAGTCTGAAGAACAATATGTTTACAGTCACCTTAAGCACTATATGTGTGGCAAAAATAGACTTTATTAAATTACTTTTTTGTTCTGAATGTATTATCATTAAATACAGACACAACATACAGTTCATATCTAACCATGTACAGTGGAACTCCACATGTAAATCGTGTACACTAATATAATTCAGTATTTGATCATTTAGTCTATTACAAAGTGCTAGAGAAGAAGCGTTTCCTTCCAGATGTCAAAGATCTCTCTCAGCCAACAAAACTGAACTGACTGCTGCTTTGTGCTGCTGCCCATTTTCTGATGTTCTAACTTGAGAAAGAATTTCATGGCTGTGAGTGGGTGTGTGCTTTTTCTTTTAATAATACAAGGTAATTGACCCTGTGCTACTCCGGAAAATTCTTCAAACAACCGACCTTAACTTTCCTCTCCAAACCTATGCAAGCATTTAAACTGAATTTTGTCAAACCATCCCTGTTTTCACACAACCAAACAATGAGAGTGGTGAATTGGGAATAAAACTGAGAGCTGAAAATGGCTTTTGTCTTGTTTTTGAATTTCTGCATCCATTTCATTATGCAGGGCTGAACTCTGAGTGAGGTTTGTTGGATAGTGGAATACATCATGGCAGAAGTCAGCTCCCCTGATGAATATCAAGCATACCTTATGCACGAGTCTGACCACCATCTGCCCAGAGCTGCGTCTGACTCGCCAACCACAGCACAAACACCCCCCAAACATATCCAAGAGGGCTAATTTCATCAACATATTCAACAAACAGAAAAGGTTAACAGTCTATAGGAGGAAACAAGAGCGGTTTTTAATATGTTCTCTTCGTCTCTAGGTGATTACTAACTCTCCTCATTAAGTAAATGTCACCGTCAAATATTTGCTTGTCAAATGAAATGATCCCCGACCCCAATAATTTATGCTCTCGGTTTAGTAAATTAAGACTACTTAACTTTGTTGTCAGGTGTTTTTGGTCATCTTCTGACATGCTGTTTCTCTGCAAAAGTTGATGATTTTTCTAATATAAGGGCAGATATACTAATTTAAAATGGGTAATATACATCTATCATTTAGAAAATATACAGTAGAGCAGAGGAAGTATATATGCTCTCTATAGCTCTGTCTCTCTCTATATAAAAAATAAGACATGAAAGGCTTTCAGTCACACAAAGTCATCATTAACTTAAACCCATAGCTCGATTTACTGTAAACAAGGCAAATGGCAAACATTTTAAATTGGCAACTAACCTTTGATTCACAATAAGTGCTCCAAGTCATATTTCTTCACGTCTACACTGTTTGCATGAAAGGTTCCATACAAGATAATAAAAGTGAATAAACCACCCAACTTACCATCAACTGTTTATAGATGTCCTTGCAAAAAGCACTATACAAGTACAAAATCACAAACATGCATCCCCTTACATCTCCAACAATTATAATCCACTGTAGAGAGTGAGGAATGATATCACTGCAGTAAGACCAAAAAGAAATAAAATGATGGAGTAAACCTACTGTGAAATTCCAGCTGGGAACTCAGTTTCTTCCCCTTCTCTTGAACCCAACAGCCGCATTTCAGCCACTGAGCCTCAACCGTGAACACACACTGTCCCTTTGTTCCTTCTGTAAAACACACAAACATTATTGGACTTGCTAAATATATTTATTGCACAGCATGCTGAATGTTTAAAGAGACTTTTATTTTACAATCCATATACAATTGTGGCAGAGGACGAGTTTCACCCTCTGTCTTTACATAGTCAACACTGCTGCTGGCATACTGCTCTTTGTGACTCTGACCTTGACATTGTTTCTCCTCCGCTCTTTGCTGAGCTCACAGTTTGAAGGACATACCAACTGCATAACACAATATCGCAGGAGGATAAGTACATCGAACACATAGATGACTTAATAGAAAATGACTGATAGGGAAAAGGTGACAGTGACTCATGGGTCCATGATGGACCAGATATGATAACATAATACAAATAAAAAGAAATGACACTAGATGTTCTGGCTTTTTAGGATTAACACTGTCTTAGATTGAGCACATACCACGAATTGAGAGTGGCATTTGAATTCTTACGAA
Source organism: Nannoperca obscura (assembly GCA_036024295.1). Lineage (NCBI taxonomy): Eukaryota > Metazoa > Chordata > Actinopteri > Centrarchiformes > Percichthyidae > Nannoperca > Nannoperca obscura. The sequence goes on along the minus strand of JAVQJL010022213.1, from coordinate 4,873 downwards.
ATCTGTCTTCCTAGGCTGCTATGTACTCGCATTGTTATCCACTGAGAGAAAATTGTCTCAATACAGTTCAACATCATTAGCCTTATTTGCTGAGCACCATGTAGTAGTTCTTTAAAAACTAGACTGTTCATGATACACAGTGCCATGTTGTCCTACGGTCTGTGATGCAAAATATTCAAATAAGTGTGAAATAAATGGGAGAGAGTATAGGGAGTGGAACAAAGAACTGAGAGCATGTAAAGGGAATGATTCCACGTACATATAGGCATGTGATGTATTCAGTTTCATTTAACTCTTCTCTCTGCATGGACCAAACAATAGAAAAAAGAAATGAAATAAAATAAAAAATCATAAAGGATGGATGTAGGCAGTAGCTAGGCAACAGACACCAAGGCAAGTCCGCTTACTCATGTGCCGCGTAAGTCTACAGGCTTTATGAGTTTCCATCTATCCCCTCATTTGCTGAACAAGGGCTGTGCCCTATGGGCGTCCACAAATAAAAGCTGCTGGGGATGGAAACCATCTTTATCTGTATATCATACTATAGGATGGGTCTGCATGGAAGAAAAAATGCAATTCTGTTCAAATGTAATATGCGTTTTTGGTGACTTGGCCCTAACAAATGTAATTGAGAATTCTAGATATGAGCTTTTTTTTTGCTTGAAATAAGAAAATTTGTCTCCCAACATAGTAACTCATTTTCACTTCTTAAAATATGTAAGAATGATCAAGTTACTTAAAATAAGATAAATACTATTCCTGTTTCTAGATAACACAACTTCACAGGCTTGTATACCTGTATAGAGTCTTGCTCAGCCAGATATGGAGACATGTGTGCTAACCATTAAGGCACTATGCTAACAGTGGGTCCAGATTGAAATATCTCATTAACTATTGGAGAGATTGCCATGCAATTTGGTACCAATATTCATGGTCCCCAGAGGATGAATTGCAATAGCTTAAGTGACCCTCTGACTTTCCTCTAACCCCACCAGCAGGTCAAAGTTTTCATGTATCTATTGGAAATCAAAATCAAAATCTACTATGTGGATTGGGACACATTTTGGTACAGCCATTCAAGCCCCCCAGGATGAATCTCAATGACTTTGGTAATCATCTGACTTACCATCTAGCACCAACATCAGACATGAAGCCTGTGCATGAAGCTTTAAAATTGCCTTTCACCGTCTGTTTCCTTCTTGTGTAAATTGTGCTTTTGCCTCACTGGACCACCAGGAGGCTACAGAGCAACAAGCACTGACAAAATCACAAAACAGGGCAAAAGATGTTTACCCCTGTGTTCTTTAACATCAGGTCCATGTTTTGTCTATTTATGGCCACAGCTGCAAATTCAGCAGGGACACCATTGTCACTGCCATCACTCCTGTCGACAGGCATGTCTGTGTACAGTTCATTACACCAAAAAATTAGTGCTGGTGTAAGCAGGAAAAATCATTACATGGGATCAGAATATTTGTTGCTGGCAGGCAAAATGTAAGCACAATGTATTTCAGAACATGACAGGCTCCTGACAGTCTGACTGATAAACTGGTTAACTCCATATTGGATTATTTATTTGTCTGGATCCACTCAGGGTTGCAACGTACTGACAGCTGTTCACATACAATAAAAGATAATGTAATATGTACAAGTACAAGCATTAAATTTAAAGTGTAGAATAAGGCTCAACAAGCTCCCAGGTGTGCTTATCCCTCCCTGGCAGACAACAATTCATAATATGCGCCTGATGCAGTTGTAAAACCCGTTTACCTGTTCCATGCTGCTGAGCTACAAAGTAATAAATGAATGCGTGGAAGACTATATATATTGCTAGATGTTACTATGCTTTCACAAAACTTCTTTTACACTCTCCAAAATTGTATGTGATACAATTGATGTTAATTTAAAACTTATACAACCCTCTTTTTTGGCCACATAGGGGCAGCAAAACAAGTTGCAGTTGATATGGTGAACTTATTAGCAAACAGTTTCTTATTTACACATCCAGCAGTTATGAACAAACATTATCATTCAGTTGAGTTTCCAACCACCTGGTGAATTTAATGAATATTCACACTTCTTTTACCTCTGTTTTGGTCTCTACCAACTCCTGACAGAAATATCTGTCTCTTTAGCTGCTAAATGCTCCACTATGTGCAGCAGCAAGTTGCTGTGTCTTTTTATTGCTGAGCAGGTAGTGTACAGTGGGTTTTCATAGCTTTTTCATTGAAAATTACTCTATGAGAGCAGTGATAGTGAAGGAAAATAGTACAAACAAGTTGTGGGCCGGCGAGATAAACAATGGCCTAAAACTCTCTATAAAACCCTGTAAAGCTACAGATTTGGGTGATAATTCTCTGTTGGTTCATCACTACGAACGACCCCTGTCACATACAGACAGAGAACTCTCATGACTCTGCAGTGCACCATGGATGTATTATAAGAACTGGATACTAAAATCCAAGATGACACCCACTAACTTGAATGAAAATTGTTGTGGGCATGAAGCAAAAAGGTTTTCTAGCTTCTGGGTTTGCTACTGTGTTGTGTAGCCCACTGCATATGGGCATTAGTCTTTCTCCCACTGGGGCCACCCTGACGTCACCTCTTGGCCTATAGACTTTAAACTGGGATGACTAAATGTCCTTTACCTGTCCAGCTCCTGACAGACAAAGATAGCGACTAGCTGGTGAACATAAAGAACCAGATATTTCCCTTAGGAGTTAGTGTAGAGCAAAATAGAGCTAAAAGGAGAGTATATAGTAGACTTACGTTTGGCAGTTGGCCAGAAACAAATGAATGGTAGGCCTAATGTTCTTTAAGTTCTCCATATCAACTTTACTAGGTGATAATATGTCAAAACTGTGTATATAGCTTCCGACTCCCCAGAGAAAAAAAGAATATAAAATAGTAGCAACAATAGTATTATGTTGTAAAAAAGAAATAAAAAGAAATACAACACTGCTTGGCTTTTGCACCTTTTACATTTAACTTTAAATGTCTAATGAGCATTTACAGTTTGAGTTTTTTTGCCTTTAAACCTACAGAACCTTTCTTAAATCTTAAATCCCTACTAATACTCTAATTCAAAATTTTATCCTCACCAAGAAATAAACCAAGCCAATTTGTTAATTTCTGAAAACTTGAGCTTTTGAGATTCAAGCTGTTTAACTGACAGTGTCAATACATGGACCAGCTAAGGATTTAGAGGAAACGCTCACTCAGTCAAGGCTCATTTTGGCCACATGGCATTAACTGAACCAGTAGGGCCTATAGGCCATCTTTGTCCATCACTGTCATTGATGGTGCCATTGGGGTAGATTAAACACAAAAGGTTGACACTGACAGGTCCAGGGTCTGCCACTCGTACATTGATAAGCACCAGACAAGGCAGTGTAGTAGGACAGCCCTGGGTTTAACATGCAGGCCAGGTCTTCTCTGTAGTGACAGGAAGACAGGATGCGTGAGAAAGCAGTACATTTCTGTTTGCCTGTGGCTTTTTTCTCCTAAATTCAAAGAGCTGGTATGATAAAAGCAACATTGCAAGTAAATTAAAAGGAGTGATAATTACACAGATGATAACACAAATATCAGTAGAAAATTGGCAGCACAATACAATTTGAAAACAATGAGTCTCCTCTCCCTCTCTTTGTCAGTCCCTTTCTATGTGGTAAAGACCAGAGCTCTGAGGCCAGATCAAACGGTCGTGGTGATGAAAAGAGCAGGTCTCCGAGGGCTAGAGAAAGGAGGGGACGAAACACAGAGATCAGAGAGAAGGACCAAATGAAGGCTAATTTGTCCTGATGATCCAGACTGTAACTAAAAAGCTTCAAAGGGCAGCAGCAAGAACTCAAGATCATTGGTCAGATTGTGTGATCGTACACAGATGATTTCAAAAAGGGCCTGTACAGTTAAATGCATCTTTTTCCTAATCATCTTACCTTTGAAGATATTTTCATATTAGTCACTGACTTACATATTCCAGCTCAACTACTTTCTATTGCTGTTGTCGCCTTGAAGGCCACCTCCGCAAAACTGTATTTGAAAGGAATTGAGCTGGATGGTTGGTTGACAGAAAAGTGTTTGATGTTTATGAGGACCCTTCAAAACTTTAATACAACGAATATGCAGCTTTTTTAAATAGAGTGATTAACTCCACAATTAATATGCTTTCATTATCTATTACCTTTATGCCAACCTTTGCCTTCACACAACACACCTACAAGTTTTTCTTATGAAGCTTCCTGCCAGCCTTCTCCAAAACTATTAAAGTGTATGGGAAGTTTTTTGAATATGTTCACAGGCCAAAAGTTTATATCAATAGTGCGATCATTATAGATTTAGAGAATTAATGCTGCACTGACTGTCATGGCCATAATTTCCTGCATCTCTAAAAAATGTGATGAAAGCAAACCACTGTATGGCATAATGAAAAAAAATACAAATGGTTGTAGAAGATATAGAAGAGTTTATTTTGCTTTTTTCACAACAACCAACAGAAAACACAAGGGAGCCCCTCCTATACACACAGATTTGTGCACTGCATGCCAGTAAATACTCTATTATCAGGGCAAAGGGTGGACATTGTGCCACATGTACAGCAAAAAGAAACAATGTATGGGGAAAATAGGCAAACACAATGCATAATTCAAATCAATTCAATTATTTTATTTATATTGCGCCATATCATAAGAAGGTTATCTCAGGGCACTCAGCAGGTCGAGACCAACTTCCACACATACAAAGACACAACGTTCCCACCATGAGCAAGCATTAGGCGACAATGGCAAAAAAAAACCTCCCTTTTAACAGGTAGAAACCTCGAGCAGAACCAGGCTCTTTGTGGGCAGTCATCTGCCTCGACCGGTTGGGT
>JAVQJL010022210.1:0-15097 GCA_036024295.1 Nannoperca obscura | reverse complement strand
ACTTTATTGAGCATTGTAACTGTATCAAAAAGCAATTTCCCTTCTGGGATTAATAAAGTATTTCTGATTCTGATATACTTGAATCTGAGCAATTACTCACCTGTCCCGCTGGTATAGTGGTTAAGACAGAAAAACAAGCCCTATCCCCTGCCCGTCTTTCAGTCACAGGATCAAAGATGGCTTTAGAGGATGTGGATGGAAGCAGCGCTGACAACACCACACACATAAAGACCGAACAGCTAACAGCTCTGCACTGTCACCGCCTGATGCTGCCTCACAAGGAGAATCCGGCTCTGAAAACTTTGTGAGGTCCTGGAAAAGTCTGTGCACCCAAAAAAAAACACCCTGATAACCTCTCAACTCTTGGAATAGGCTGCTGTCACCTGACTGGTAATTACATGCCAATCAGGGTAGTAGATGGACCTGCAAAGAAAAAGGGGCTGGCAGTCAAAGATCAGGCCCAATCACAGGGATAGAGAAAGAGAGGGAAAAAAATATGAGGAAAGGATCGGAGTAAGGTACAGGGGAAAAGCTGAGACAGAGAGGCTCATTATGAGGCCTGTGAAACAGACACAGCTGTCAGAGCAGCAGAGGGAGACGGAGGCGGTCGGGCTGGAAACACACACCCTTGTTCCTCATCTATGGATGCCAATTTGGGGTCTTTCATCTGGGGACGCCATTGTGCTCCATTTTAGGGCTCTGATACTGTACGCCTGCTATTGTACAAGACAAACTGCAAGGAATACAGCAGTGTTAGCTGCTGTCGAGCAGATGATTAGACAGGAAAAGGGAATAATGAAACAAGGCCTGAAAACTGGGCTACGTCTGTGTTTTGCCATTAGATGAAGACTATTTCTGGAAACATTAGAGGATATTATGAATGGTCACTGATGGTTAATTAATAACATTATGTTTCCTTTTTACCGTGTTGTCAGAAAAGTTTCTCTTCTTTTGACGGCCCGTTGATGTGAAGCAGCAGCACATTCTCTTCTTCTGTTGAATTCATTATTTACGCCCGATGATCAATATTGCATTGCTCGTAGTTCCTGGAGTGTTGATCCTGAATGCAGTTTTGACTTTCAGGCACTGTCACGGAGTATGTGTTGGCTTGTGTAGAAAATGGAAGCACTCCTCCAGTGTGTTTTAAATCAAGGTTTTAATGGCTGCATGCAGTGAATTTCAATGTCAATACTTTGTCAGCGTTTGCAGTCTTTTACAAAATAAGATTAAAGACCAAAAAAATTACTTGAAATAACTACGTTGGCTTGGGGAGTTATGTTTCCTCTACAAGTCAAACTGGTGGTCTCCCGCATCACACAGGTCTTATAAAGTAGGCAGATGTGCGTGCTTCTCCTGTCCTCAGTGACACAGGCCGAGGCCCAATGTCAAACTTGCAACTACTTGCAATGCACCATCGCTTTGAAACCTGCCAGTTTACATTAATGCGATTAGACAAGACGGTGTCGTTTCCATAGCAACCAATCTCTGTGCTTCAGTTCTAACTGCCTGCTTTTCAGGCATTTTTGGTACCTGGATATAATTTGTAGTGTGTTAAAATATGAAGTATGGTGAGTTACTTGCTACAGTTGCATTTCTAGTATTGATGAAATGACGAAAACATTAAAAAAACGAGCGGGTCGAGATGAACAGCTGACTAGGCTACGAGTTGATTGGCTGTTGACTGGCGACGCCATCAGCCAGCTTGAGTTGAGTTCACACCGCTGATACTATTGGACCTTTTGACGTTTTGGCTCGTCGCAGATCCTTGGTCTGAACTGGCCTTTACAGACTTGCAGACTTTACAGGACCAGAAACTGCACTGTGTTAAAATAAACACAAGGGGCTGTGCTGGTGTGGACGTGTTGCTGCAGGTAGAGACCATCTTGTAAGGTTAGCCTGAGTGCAGATCCTGGATGAGTCTTTATGGGTCCGTATGCTTTAAACATACATGCTTATTGGACAGTTGAATAGCATCAGAAACCTCCTGCCCCCACAACATTTTTGATGTTGGAATTTGGGGATCTGCGTTCAATAATTTTTGTAACGTCTCGAAACCAAGAATCTGACGAGCACAACCAGTTGTGTGCCACAAGTGTGCAGAGGTGAGAAAGTAGGCACAATTTGATCTTCTCTTATATGCACTATTGTTTATTCTTTACACAGCTACTTCAGTCACTTAATGTATTTACAGACGAGTGCAAACCCTTGAATGCCTTTTGAGGAAAGTTTTTCCCATTTTCAATTGATTACATGATTGATTATCATGTCTGGAAACCTATCACAGCAACAAAAATGGTATTTTGGAATTACACTTTTCACAAAGTGATCGTTGGTTTGTCAATTTGTTTTATAGCTCTCTGCACTGCTTCTGCACCCCAGCTTTGCCAACGTAGTGGTCTCAATGAAATGACTATGAATAGGAATATGAATGATGAATATGTGGCCACAGGAATGCCTCTAACATGAGATTTAACCAAATGCTGCGCCCCTTCACATACAGTATTTGGAGCCCTTGCACCCTCCTTCACTCAGACACTTCAGGCTGATCCTGCATGTGGTGTCATTCAAAGTCTGTAAGGATTCAGTGCTTAGAGATTAGTGTGGGTACTAGAACATTGACCTCTTATCTGACTGTTCCTCTGACCTCTTATTTTGGCAGAAAGAGCAGCTTCCTGTTTACAGTCTTGAAGGTGGACAGACAGAGAGCAGGTGGACGGACTGAGTGACCTGTGACGGACTGTGGATACACCTGCTGGTGAAAGAACAGATTAATCTGAGCCCAATGAAATGAGAGGAAAAGGGCAAGTGGAACAGGAAGGCTGGAAGCACAAGAATTTATTCATTTTATTTCAGTGCTGCAAATGAATAATTTCATACCAGTGTTACAATAGCCAAAGGCAATCACACTCTGGAGAGAATTGGCAACTGTGAGGTTCATTTCACCTCCCAGTTAATCACTCATCATTTCAAAATCTTCCACGCTTGTGGCCGCTATTTTAATCAAATAACACATGAAAACAGTCAGTAATGTTTTTGAATTTTACACCATCTCCACCAGTGCGGTAAGTGGCAATGTTTAATTCATAGTGTTCTCTAAATGATGTAGAGAGCAGAGCTCGATATTGCTCTGGACAACGGCAGGCTACTTGAAATGATGAAACACCCACTAATTGTCATTTCCTTCATTTTAATTTCACAACTCCATGTCGAAACCCGGCTCGTGAGACATGACGGCGCTTAATTTCAGGCCATTCAGGCTTGTTTAGATCTTAGCACCATCTCACTCTGCCACTGCCATCTCTCCATCCTCTGCTTTGTTATCGTCTATCTCATTATGACCACTGTTCCTCCTTCCTCGTTCTGCTCGGCTTGCCAGCTGACAAGCTGAGTGTAATGGAGATGGGTAGGAAAGGCTTAGAGCGTCGCCCCTGAGCACAGAGATATGAAAAAACTGAATAGCTGTGAGAATTATTGTAATAGAATCATTTGGACTTTTGATGGTTTGAATTTGCTGCTTCCGTGTGCTCTTTTTCTTTCTTTTTTTTTCTCTTCATCTTTCCCGGCAGGATGCCAACAGGATATTGGAGATGTGTTGTTCTGGAAATCAGCAACAGACAAACAGAAGAGCACTGCCTCTCTGGGATTTAGAAGATGTATAAGGAAACATTTTGAATCAATTTTGCCTGCGTTCAGGTTGTCTTCATTTCTGTCCTGTGAGCTAATGGGCACTGAAGCATGAAATAATATTTTAACTATATATTGGAGCTGAGTGCTCCGTAATATGCTTTGCCACTGAGTTTGTTTAAGGATCACACACACACAAGAGGATCCTGTGAGTGTTGATCAGTGGGACAGATTCACTCGCAGCTCTTTCTCAAGATTGACCGGTGCCTCTATTTAGACCTTTAGAATATTTGGCAGACTTCTTATATTAAGTCTATGCGTCTTTTGTCCAAGAACATTTTTCTCAACCTCACACACACACACACACACACACACACACAGTAACTCTACTTCTTCTACTCTTCTGTTTCTTCCCCCTCTTCTCATGCTTTCCCTCTCTCAGCGCCCAGGGGTGCTCATTTTTCAACAAGCTATCATTTGGTGTGGCCAGGTAGTGCATCACACACACACAAAGCCCACACACACTCACACACACACAAAACCCACACACATGCAGCCGCTGCAGAGTGTTTGCATTATAGATCTGCAGGAAAAACAACAGCGGCGGATACCTGGAGGTAATCATTGGGAAATTAATTTGAGGCGATACGGACAAGTGCCGATTGATTGTCTGTCTGCCTCCTGTGTCGCTGTGATGCCGACAGGAAGGCAAACAGTCTTTATCTGAAGCACCTCTACAATACAACACATACATCTACATGGATATATATATACACACACACACACACACACACACACACACACACCTCAAAGCTAGAGCAGCAAGATGGGATGTATGAGGAATACTAACAGAGCCTTGCTGGGGCCCAAGGTGAAAATAAAACATGCAGGCTGACATACTACTCTCATTACATCAGGGATTGTAGAACTCATGCTTCATGTTTCTGGATGAGGCAAAAAATAAGCAGATAGAGAAGGTGGAAACTGTGCTACTCCTACTAATAAATAATTGAATACATTTTGGCTTTGCATCTTTCTACTTTGTAGAAATACTTTGTAGAAATGGATAGCTCATTACAAGTGTCCACAGCTTTGAAAATAAGCACTGGATTAACATTATGAGCTGTGTTTATGGATCTTTGATTAATGATGCTCCTACCCAGCCGTCTGCTCCCTAATGCAATATGTATGCATTGTTTTTCCTCTGTTTCCTCTGTGACTTTGAATGGACCGCAACTAATTACACACGCAGCAAAATGAAAAATCCAAACCGCTTTCGCGCAATCAATTTGCATTAAATCAGGCTTTAATGTCACTTAATTTTTTGCTTGATAAAAAATCTGAATAAAAGCCTGTTGCGAAGATCTGTTTCCACGGGAGTTGTTTGTGTGGAAATTCAAACGACTGCGTCTCCGCTTTGTTCCCAGAGACGAGCCCAACATTGAATCGGAGTCAAGCTGGAGTGCTTTAGCTGAGCTCGGCTGAACCTCATTATAACTTTTCAATTAGAGGCTGATTGAAGTCTGGGGCAACTTCAGAATCAGAAACTCTCCAACCAGTCGGGCCTTTTTAATCATTCCCTTTGGTTCAAGGGGAAACTATGAATGGGAGGGTAATGAATGGCCCCTGTGAACTGCAATGCCAAATGAAAACGGGGCGCTGAATTGTATTTTTGTTAAAGTTTGATGTTTTTGATGAATAGAAATTGTCCTAGTTTGAAAACAACAAAAGATGGAACATTGTCATTTACACCCGTATACAAAACACTCTCTTCCTGTGCATATCTGAAAATGTGATAAGGCATCCTGCTTTTTATTCATTTAGAAGACACCAGCAGCAGCAGATGCTCTGTGTGGTCTGTGTCTCTGTCAAAGTCATTTGACGGAGCTTTGGACCAAGTTCCAGAGGGGTGGCCAGGGGTTAACAGTGATAAGTGGTTGACTATCAGACCCCCCTGTATGAAGTGACTTAACAACTTTGTTGGAAAGTCAATCAAATATCCACAAAGAGATGCAAAATTACCATCAAAAGGCACAGAATGACCACAATGATGCAAAATGACGATTTGTGGTGTGTGGGGCCTTTAACAGGTCTGTATCCAGGGGCCCATTGTCTCATATTCTGTCCATGGCTGTAATATTTTGAGTTACAAATAGCAGCTATGTATTTATATTATTGAGTATATTTTGAGTTGTTTATTTGGCATTAATGTATTACACTGAATCAATATTGTAACAAACAATGTACAGTTTATTATTGCACAGAACCCGGGATTTAAATGTGAGTCTTTCTTTACTCATTTCCCAAATATACCCCCCTTCCCACATTCAAAAGTTTCCAAACCCGCCAAGTTCCGTTTATGACAAAAGATTTGAGTTAGATTTCTGTGCACTGTGAGAAACAGCCGAAAACCAGGACACCATTCTGCTTCTTCTGATACACACACGATACAGTATGTTTGGTCTTGTCAACTCATCTCATCTACTGGCAGATCATCTCATCCCACTCACTGTCTGACTGACTGACATCTCGCCATCCTGCTTCCTGTCTCTTTGGTAGCAGCAGGCCACATGGGGAAATCTAGCACGTTTCAAGGCCGAATGTTTTGCTGTTACACGTGGGTGTTTTTTTTCTCTTTTCTTTCTTTTCACACAAACCACCTCCTCCGCTTTTCTCCCACCCTCCCCTCTTCTGAAAGAGTCGTTCTCCGGTGCAGTTGGTGTAAGAGCCCGGCTCAGACAACACCAGCCTGCCAACAGTCTGCCGCAGATTCCTACAATCCCTCTTCACAGTCGTCTTATCCCGGACCTCATTATCCCAAGGCTCTGGCAGTCATCAGCTGCACAACAAATGTCCGCCAAATGCGCTCTAAACAGGCTCAGAGCATCTACGTTATGTTTCGAGCAAACCCATCCTATACATCCCGGTCTGCTGGGGAGGCCCTTATTTCACCAGGGTTTGAAGGAGTCCTCCCTCTGAAAAACGTCTGATAAGCATTAATTTGCTCATTTGCTGTGTCTATGGTGGAACCATCCTCTCTTCTTCTTCTACCTCGTCTTTCTTTCTCACTCTCATTTCAAACATTAATCTTCACATTTCATATTGTGGGGCTTTGATCAGTTTTGTGTGGGGCACATCATCATGCAAGTCGTTTCACACAGCCGGGGGCTACCATCATTATTATCAATCAAAATACCGACCGGGGTGTTTCAGCACGGCAACGTCCAGCCACAGTTTTCTTAATTATACATCACAAACAAAGTCCTGCAGGCTTCAAAAGGTGTGTGTGTGTGTGTGGATTGTGCACTGTAAAGTCTTTGTGAGTGGACTTGAGCACTCAGGTGTCTCCTTGATGGTGTTTGAGGACATTCTGCTTCAGTTTAAATCCCAAGCCTTTATATTCTGCACGCCCTCAGCCTGCTCTCTGTTCTGACATGTTATGCCTGCCTGTGTTTGCCGTCTTTCTCGCTTCTCATTCACCCCTTTGAAGTCGGGCTTTCTCGACAGTCTGAGCTCTCCTACACTTGTCATTAGGAGCAGCACTCCCCTGCCTCTCCCCTACATGTCTCCTCTCAACCAAGGGGGGTTTAAAGCCTCACCCAGCAACTGGCTGATCAACTCCCTGGGGGGGGTAAAAAGTGAGATATTGATGTGACACAATCCTTCAGTGTCACTGTGGAGGAATGAAAGCAGCACAGTCTTTTTCTTCATTAGTGCCTAATTACATTTCCTGCTTATAGAGTGAGACTGCTCCTTTGAAGTAACACTAATTAATTGAGATTTCAAGAAAGAAAAACGAAAGAAAATGCAAAATTTCTTCAGTAGCTTTGGAGAAGGATTAGCAAAAGCACCGGAGTTAATATGGTTGTGATTATCTTCTCTCTAAAATAGTATTTTAGCAATTAAGGGTATTAGACAAAACAAGAACAATGAGAATCAATAATGATTACACAACGTTTCAGGGTAAATCACTTGTCTTGGAAGCTTAACAATACTGCTGCAGAAATGCATCCCATCCTGCAGACCAACAGAAAGCTGTTTGGTAGCAGGAATATTGTAGCAGAGCCCAGAAGGTCCCAGTGCGGCCATGAGAGGGTTGAGATAATTTATACCTACTGGTGCTCTTATTTCATCACTAGGTAAAGTTGGCTCCGAGATCACTGTCGTCATAACACGCTGTTAAATTGAGCATGAACATCCTTTTGTGACCTCAACAAAACAATCTTGGCTCATGGCAGGACTTTCGAACCGCATCTCATGGCCTTAGAAGATGAAGTTTGCTCAGTTGTCATAATGTGGTTGCAGGATGAAATTTTGCTCAGCCTTAATGCCCTCCTCCACTTCCCGTCAGCACTTGATATTACACAGCGCCATAAGTCATATAAGGTCGGGGTCAAGGTCTGAGGGGAGGGGCTGCTGGTTTTAAAATGGCCCTCATCAGCAGACTCTATGCTATTCAGTGATGAATCATGCAACAGCTGTTGGACTAACTATATGTGCATTGCAGTTACTGCGCCTCTCGTGCCAATCAATGTCATCATATGTCTTCAGTCTCTTTCATAGCGATACAACTCAAACAAGAAACAATCGCTATGTACACTATGTAAAATGAACTGACGCCGGTCATCACAACTGCACAATGCACACTGAGTATGCGCAGCTTGAGTCCACATCATTGTTGACTCGCTCCCTCGGCTCTCGGAGGGAATTGCAGACGGGAAGCGATGGCGCGCTTCAATAGCGGTTAACAAGCCCTTCAACTAAGTCTGTTCAAAAAGCCCTCTGGCTTCTCTGATCTTCCTCCGGCCTCCGCTGACTCCTGATCGATGACTTTAACCCTTTCCCAGTCGATGCCATGGCTGGTCTTTAGAGTGCACTGTAACAGAGCAGAGATCTTAAGTTGTTAAATGGTTTGTAAGTGCTGAACCTTGTGACTTGAAGACTGGCTAGATGTTCTGACCTCAGTCATGTAAGAGTCCCACTGGGATGGTAGTATAGCAGCGTCACATCCTGGTCTTTTGTCTGGAGTAACTCTATCCTCTGCTCTTTGTAGGAATGTCCTCACCACTGATCTTTTCTGTTGTAAGTGGTGTTTAGAGTTAACTGAGATATATTCAACTTTTCTGCTTGAGCGGGTTTCCTCTTTGCAGGAGTCTGACACACTAAATGGAGGAAATAACCATATTTGCTTTCTTGCTGAGAGTGAGATGAGTCTGCACGTTAAGTACTGAGCTAGATCCAGGATCCAACTAGCTTAGCTTAGCAATAGAGACTGGATTCAGGAGATCTCTAAAAGTTTAATTAAATCTGCCTACCAGCACCTCTAAAGTGCATAAATTAATATCATTAACAACATAAAATAACAACTTTTTCTTTTAAGATTGTCACGTTTCAAAAAAATCTGTGCTTTCTATACCCTTTGGATTTGGAAACACCTTTAAATTGCCTTTAAATTTAACTGGCTAGATTATTGCAATGCCCTTTTTTGCTCGTCATCCTGCAATAGCTATTTAAAGGCTTCAGCTCATTCAAGATGCAGACCACCCGCATCTTAATTGGGGCCAAAAAATCCAATCATATCACTCAGATTCTCAAACATCTCCAGTTGCTACCTGTTAATTACAGAACTGGCTTTAAGCTCCTGCTCCTGGTCTGTGAATCTCTTAATGGTCTGGCTCCAGATTATATATCTGACATGCTTCCAATTTGTCCACCCAACAGATTTCTCAGGTCACCAGACAGATGCCTCCCCCGGAGTCCCAGAGCTCATTCTAAATCTGGCAATTGAACATTCAGTGTTTATGCACCTAAAGCCCAGAACAGCCTGCCTGCTCATTTGAGGTTTGCACAAACACCATCTTCATCAATTTTTGTGTGAATGTGTGAGTTGTTTATCTGCATCTATTTCCTTGTTGTGTTGCCATGTAAAGCACCTTGAATTTGCTTTTGTATGTGATTACACTCAAATTAACTTGGAACATGTGTACAGACGCAACCTCTAACAGGATAATAATCTTACTGTTACACTGCAACACTTGACAGGAGCCATTTGCAGACTTGTATTGGTCCCATGTTGGATGAAAGCGTTTCCTCCTGGGGAAAATTGTGATCATGATAAAAGCGTAACACAGCAGTCTTGGGAATCACTACTGTGCAATATTTTGCAGATGGTGAGTATAATTAGTGTCTTGATATTAAAGGCACTTCCAGTACTTGCTCCATTGCATCCTTCCTCTCTCTCTCTCTTTCTCTGTCTCTGGGTAATATTTAACCTAGATAAAGTTTTCTGTTATTTCACTGATACACTTGAATGATTTTAAAATCTTGCTCCATCTGTACTGTCCATCCAAAGGATAATTCCAGTTTATTGCAAATCTTATTTTCTTATTTTTGGGCCATCATTTCTATCAGTAATAATAACATTGTTGTCACCAAGCGACTGAGGTCTGGGAATGTGGCAACAGTGCTAAACATAAGTGAGAAGAGAAACAGTTAAGACTAACGCTCGATCTGGAATAAAAAAGATGCCAGTACTCAAAACCAGAACCATCTCAAAATGGGTTCTAAGTGATGGGGTCGGCTGCGATACTCGATCTCACTGTATAAACATGTAATCTTTTCATTATTAAACTCATTAGTGCGTAGAAGGTCAATTACCATCCAGGTGCTGTGGTAGAAGATTTAAATAATTAATGAAAGTATTCACACTGTGCCAGGTGTACTTAAAATACGTAGGTGTGTGCACCTCTGCCAACAAGCTGGTCCAAACGCCCTGCTCACATTTATGGACTCAAATACAAGAAACGCCACAGGCTGACAATATCAATGTTCAATGTGAATGAAACCTCCATCCTGGCACTGCCCCCAGTGATTCAAGATTCAAGCGTCATTCAGCGGTACGATCCATCCTCTCAGGTAACCCGGAGGCAGCCAATCAAGCAGCCAGCTGCTTTCTACTCCAACTCAACTTATAAGAGTTGGTTTTGGCCTGCTCAATATGAAAAAGTGCCCAAACTTTGTTATAATATATAATAATTGAACTATGTAAAAGCAGCTTAAACAAATGCGGGGAAAGTCGCTCGTCACAGTCAGTGAGTCAATATGATATAACATAACATTCATCACAGTTTTAGACATAGAGGACACAGACAAAACTCATGACAGAAGCTGAAACAAAGAAGAGAATTTGACAGCTTAAGCTCAAACTGAAAGGAGCTTGGCATTAAAATAACGTAGGGGGGCTGCGTTTGTGAGGGCATGTTGTTAAAGGTGAGACAATGAAATACAATCCAGGAAGTCCAATTTGAAAAACATAATATGTTAAAGGACTGAACTTACAACTTAAGTTACAAGGTGGGCAAATATTTTATCTTTTCATAAGGAAAACTGGAGAAATGCAGCGTTCACATTACAAAGTAATCCACCATTCATTTGAACGCAGTGCCTTGTGAATGAATGAGTTGAGCCTGTTTCACGTGGGGAATCACCTCCATCTGCTTGACATCTATTTTGTGGTGCAGCTTGTCTTATACACCTGAATCAGCCCACCCACCAAACTCAACAGCCAATGGCTACAGTCATAGAATAAAAAGGGTACATACAAAATAAGACCCATGTTTAATAAACTTGGAATGTCCTTTACAGGGTTAAAAGATTTCGACACAGGGCATGCAGTTTAAGAATTATGCAGGAGGTCAGAGCATTTGGGATAAGAATATTTTATGTATCTCGGCTCTGTTGAGTCATAAACGTGCTCCAGAAGGGTTTGTCATGCCCGAGCTCTGCCTGCAGCACTCTCCTGCTCAGGAGCTGGCAGCAGCAGTGTCTTCCTGCCAAGCCACAGCGGGCAAAGGCAGGCGCAGGAAAGCACCAGCAACAACCTCCATACACACAAACAGGAGCACACAACTGCTTAAACATGATAAGAGTGACTACAACTGCGTTTTCTTGACATCAAATCAGTTAAATCCTAGAGTTTTCTGTTCCATATTCATGTAAAAATAATAAATCTGTCTCTGAAATGCTCACACTTTGTCCTCTGTTGCAGAAAATTGACTGCATAATTAGCATTTGAGGACGAAACCACAGGTGAATTTGCTTACTCATCTTCTCTGCAGATAAATGGGAGCACACACCGTTGCACACCTTGTGCTCATCAGTTACCCAAGTGAGACAGGTGGTGCTGGGTAGTCAGTGTGTATGCCCTCTCCATAGCAGTATGTGCTGGCATCCTCCCATGCCATACTTTCGCCGCCTACGCACGAGTGTTGCAGATGGGCTCTGGTGCAGCGTGAAACTGAATGCTCCTTTACAATCAGTTCCCCACCTTTTCAATCCTACAAACATAAGGTCACAATACTGTGAGAGGTCACTCACACAACACATTTGTCCTACTGCTGGAAAGAAATCTACTCATTGATGAAACGCCTTGTCAATTGTCTGTTGATCGCTTTCCAACCAAAAATGCCAATTTTGATTTGTTCCAGCTTCTCAAATGTGACCAGTTACTGATTTTCTGTTTTATATTAAAGTGAATTAAATCTTAAAATTTTGAAGAAAGACATTTTGAGACAAAGGTTTTATAGGTGAAACAATTACTAAAGAAAATGATCGGTAGATTAATCAATAATGAACTTAATTGTTAGTTGCAGTTCCACTTTTATATCATTATTAATTTAATATATTTGGTTTTGGGACTGTTGATCAGACTATACAATTTGAAGACTCTGGCTCTAGGAAAAGTTGTGATGAGAAATCTGCACTTCCCTAAAACTGTGCTGCACGTCCCGTCATGCGTATTCCAATTGGTTAGTTTGTAGATGTGAGTTTTAGCAGCAGTCACATTGTGAGATTTTGGTCCTAAATTTCTGACACTTACAATTTTGTTTGTAGATTACTGATTTTGATTGCAAAAGCTCTTAATTGGATGTCTGTATCTCACTGTAGAGTGTAAGATCACTGGTTTCCAGACTTCACCCCGTTTCTCTGAGCAATTGTCAAGTTATGTTAGGGAATTTAAACTAACACGTTGTGAAGAGGCGTTAAGTCATGCAGGTCACAGGATAGCAGTTTCTAGAAGTACTCACTCCCAGATAATACCCTCTTTACATCCTCTTTCCCCAGGCAGTTTCACACCAATTTACAGCAAAACTCACGTGACCTCAAGACTCCCACGTGACCTCGATGACCCTCAGGTGACATCAATGTGTGAACAACAAAACAAAAGGTTAAAATATCTCTAACAGAAGTGAAGAGCCTCTTGGGTGAGTAACAAAACATCCTTAGGAATGAACCAGCAAATCCAATTGCCTTTTGATTTAGTACTTCTAGACATTTAAGCTCTGAAACTAAATTTTGAAACCCTAGATGCCATATTTGTGTTGCTGTATCATTGGATCAAACAGAAATTTTGATGTCTCGTACATTATTTTATGTTTCTCTATAATTCAGTCCCATGGTGGGTAATTGATTGAGACACTGAAATCTTTACTATAATTTAAAATAAATGTCTTGCGTTTGGAGGTCCATGAGATTGTCAGCGATATGAACAAATGACCCCTGCAGTTTTACCTCCTGCTGTCAGGTTCTTGATAATGTGGCAGCTAAGCATGAATCCCGTCAGGGCTATCAAAGAGATTCAGCACATCTAATCTGCCTCGAATTCACCTGGCTGTGATTAACCGTGCCTGACTTAAAGTGTGTGTGTGTGTGTGTGTGTGTGTGTGGGGGGGGGGCATGAATGAATATGAATGAATCGGCTTCAAACTCTCTCATACAGGATTGTTGTACTCAAGAATGGCTTTGACACATCTCATTATCAAATACAAGATGTGATTTGGGGCGCTGCTGAACTGCAATCAAATGCTGGAATTCATTCAAATTGCCAATTTTGCTGAGGACAAACCTGGCATTTCATTGGGGTTTTTAAGAAATGTGGCTTTTTGGATGAAAGACCGAGTGCAGAGGAGAAAAAGGTCAGCCTTGTCAAATTCACACAAACACACTTTTAGCCACGAGGGAGGAGTTGAGTGAACATGCTGACCTCACAGCCTTAACTGTATGTGCTTCCTCAGAGGGCAACCGTCAAGATTAATGACCAACATCAACAGCAGTCCCCCGAAGGAAACAAAGGCATTTTAGATCCACCTATGTGTATGCACGGATCAATGGTGAGCTACAATACTTTAAGTCGATTCAACATCATCCATTGACAGCAGGTTATGGCGATTAAGTGCTCCTTTTATCGGTTCTCAGGCTATAACAAAGGTCCAAAATAGGATTAAGCGAGAGACGTGGAACACTACCACTGCTAATGCTACGACCCTTTGAGAATTTGCTGGCAATGAGAAGAGCCACAATGCTGCAGGGCAGGATTACTGAACAAAGAGATGGAGGGATATGGAATGAGGTGTGGGGGAGCCCCCCCCCCCCACCTCTTTTATCTTCACATCCACACCTCTTGAATGCTTCCCATACCATCAAATTCTGCTGTGCGAGGCAGCATCCCTCACTCGTTTTTTCCATCTCTCATGTCCGTGGTGTGGTGTTTGTCAACGGATGAGTAAGTGCTGAGGGGCAACAACAGCATGGCTGGCTTGAGCGGCGAGAGTAGGGACGTTCATTCATCAAAGAGGAAGAGCAGCGCAATCGAGGCAATAAGTGTAAGGTAGATAAATGACTAATAACCTCAAGAAATTAGATGATTCATCACTTCCTAAAATTAAGTTCATTAAAATACTATCTGTGGAGATACATCAGTGTCTCCTCCTCCTCATTTTTTAACGTTGTGGTACATACTTTTACTTTAGTAAATGATTTGAGTACTTGTTCACCACTATTTTACTCGATTAGCTGATCATTCGTTCAGTCATCAATTGTTGCAGATGACTGTTCTGCCAATCCACTAATCGTTTTGACACTTAATCACAGAATTTTTTGTAGCCTTTTTCTTTTCGGTGTATGAAACCAGAAACATATAAACAAATATTCTGCCCTGAAAAAAAAAAGATTGCTCCACTGACTGGCCAGGGAGGATAGTAGAGCTGTTGCTGCTTACACAACACATGAGTGGAGCCTGGGAACAAACAGGCGCACAGAGTAACCTTGCCAACCAAAGTGGAAACTCCCCCACGCGTCCATTCATTTGAGGATGTACAGCCCTCACCGCTTCCTCACAATACCATTTATACTGCGAGTGCACACTGAGCTCTGAGGCCCGGCCGGAGACGAGCCATCGCTAGGCAACAGGCAGAAGGGAATCCGCAGACTGTTACTGCTGCTACAGTGAGCTGTATGGACTCATGACAGATAATGGCCCAGATATAGTTGACAGAGATGGGGGGGGGGGGGGGGGGGGGGTTCAAAATGGTCCCCAAAGTGGACCTTTACACAAACGGCACCAAAATTTTTTTTTTGTTAGTGCGTCAGGGGGGCAAAAATCAAAAAAATTATCTTAAGAAGAAAAACAAAAAAT
>JAVQJL010022204.1:0-10072 GCA_036024295.1 Nannoperca obscura | reverse complement strand
CTTGAGTTGAGCCGTGTGCTCTTCAGATATACACACACACACACACACACACACACACACACAGGTTACCTCCACAGAAAACCAACCATTTTCAATTACTGCAGAGAATAATCCCAGTTTCTGATACTTATGATACGTTTTGTTCAGCAAGATCATCTCCACACGTGAACACCACTTTTAGTTAAGTCAAGTTAAACGTTGGGCTATAAAGCAGCTACAGCGCGGTCACATGACTTCAGTCTCCACCACTGAGCTTCCAGCGCTGACCGCTTCTTACTTACAACAGTTTGCAGTAGAAACCCAACGAGGCTGTGAAGGAGGACGACAACGGCCCAGACAACCTCTGGAGCCTTTTTAAAGACGTGTAAAAGCTTCAAAACTCACCAGTCGGGTTTTTACTGACGTGAAAATCTCTTAAGCTTGTGTTAACCACAGAGCATGGAACCAAAAACACATTTAAGGAACCCACTTCCAGACGAGGGAACAGGAAGAGCTAACATGCTAACTCACGTCTTTTTAGGACATTTTCGGAGCAGCACTCTATAGGACAGTGGCGAAGGTGCTTCTTCTTAAGCCCTTAACTTCTGTTCTCACGCACGTCCTTTTTGCTAGTTTGGCGAAAGGATTTTCGTGGAGCCTTTTAGATCATTTTCTAAAAGACGTACGAAAACCAAAAAGTGCCACGTTTGATTAATCCTGATTCAGGAGATTGTTGGAGTTGTGATTCAGGGAGAAGAACAATGCTATAGATGGAGCAGGAAGCAGGAAGTGTGGCTATGCAAGATGTTGTGTGAGGACAGAAGGAGAGTATCGTTAATGTGTCGCCTGCAAGTTTAAAGCCTAACATTTAATAAGCTCCTATCAGTGAAACACCAGAGGCAACAACACACTGGCAAGTACTGAAACTGGATTTTGAATGCTTTGCAGCACCCACACACCAACATCAGTCCCACACAAAAGAAGTGCAACAAGTGAAAGTATCATATCCTAGACCTGTGGTTTAGGTCCAAAATGTTCCTCTTTCACATGCAGCGTCAAACACACCAACTCGCCCCAGCAGGAGCGGCCCTGAGCAAGGCCCAGCTTTCCATCAGCGCTGCCTGTTAAACACCCTGTAATGAGCTAATTCACACACACACACACACACACACACACACACACTCCAACACCTTGCTTCACATCCTGTGCAAAGGTAAACCACATATACGCATTTAAGTTTCACCTGGTGTTTGGATTTGGAGAACATCTGTGAGACTTCAGCTCATCAACATACATACATAGACACACACACACACACACACACACACACACACACACACACACACACACACACACACACACACAGCTGCACACCCACAGCCAAACACAAAGGCCATGACTCTTTTGGGGGGACCTACACGATGATCTCCGTGGTGCTTACAGTAAAGTTACAGTAAAGAGCAGAACTTTACACACGACACATGAGAACCACAACAACACGGATCAGCCCTGCACGGCTGTCAGGGGCTAATGTTGGATGTAACCGGGGGTCTGGTAGTGGTTGCAGTGGGTGATTCCCCCCCGTACATCCCAGTTTCTATCATGGCTGCCTCTCCACTGAGGCTGTGCGGTACCTGTGGGGGTTTGGCAGTCTCTCCAGTCAAAGTATCCGGCGTAGATGCCGGGCTCCAGAGAGCCTGCGATCGGGTCGGCGCGTCTCTCGATGTAGGCCTCAAAGAGTTTTCTGTCCAGCTCTCGAACAGCGTCCACACTCACCTGGAAGGTCACATTGGAGACAAAAAGTCCCTTCTGAGTCTAAGCAAAGTGCCATCTCCTTTCCTAAGAACAAACACCTGCACGTAAAGCTTTTGTTGCACTGATTTGTTGTAAGTATGCAGACACGAGGAGCCGGCACTCAAACCACCATTAATGGAGGATTAACTCTCACCCCCCCCCGAGCCACAGACTCAAACAGTCCAAATCCCAAAGATATTCTTTTACTATGATACAAAAGTAAACATTTCAGAAGCTGGAAACTGAAAATGTTTTGTTTAAACAACTTAAATGGTTAATTTTTGTTGATTGACATCAATTAAGCAAAAACCACTTAATGATGTTCAGTGAATGTAATGAACTGAGTCCCACTCGTATGCATTTCATCAGAAAGTCCTCAAATGTAACATCATCGCTCTATGTTTCCAATGAAAGTCATGTGATACATCAATAATATTGAGTTTGTAACGTTTATGTGCTTTAGTGCTGCTTCAGGTGACGTGTGGAGAATCTGACTTTATTCAGTCTTTTCATGCTACAGCTGTGTTGAAGATGCATTACGGGGGATTTCTTATTGTTCAAAGATCTGTTAACAGATGTGTTAATAATCAGAGGATTAAAATCTAGACTAACTGTCACCCATGTCTTGCTGACTAAATATTCAAAAGACAAGATAAGTTAAAGTCTAAATCGATCTTTCACAGAAAATGTTGATGTTTTTACAGGAAAAGCAACCGAACAATTCTTTGCTTTGTGATTCAGGCATTAGTCATTGTGTGAGTGTGCATGTCTGTGAAGAGTGAAAACTGAGCTTCCAAGACAATGACCTTTACTTTCTTTTTTTTTTTTTAAGAAAAGAGTCATAACTCTGCTCAGAAGAGTGCGAGGGACCTTCAGCATCTCTCATCAGCTTGTTTTTTTTTTTTTACCAACAGTGTGACAGAGCTTAGTGCCCCGTCCTTCATCTCAAGTCCTCACAGTTACTTTGAAGCACAGCCGCCGTTAATCGAGAGCTACACTGACCCGCGTGATCTTCTCCGTCCCCGTGAAGCCGTTCTTCTCAAAGTGATTGGCCAGGTTCAGGAAGGTGCGTCTCTCCAGGTACTGGCAGTTACTGAGGATGATCAGCAGACGCTGCTCCTATTCACACAAAAACACAATATACTTTTATGCTTGTGAGGACCCTCTGAGACATGATGCATTCTCTAGCCCCTGACCACAGCTTTAACTTAAGTCTAACCTTAACCCTTAAAGTCTTTCCTAAAATATCCTCAATTTCTAAACATGCTCCCTTAACTAAATCACACCACTTTCCAAAATGACCCCAATTTCCAAAACTTGTCCTCCATTGTGGTCATTGCTTGGAAACACCTCTCTGCTCCTTATGATTTCCTCAAATATTGTCACTTCTTGTCCTCACTTTTTCAATATATGCTAACTCTCCAAACCTGTCCTGTCCTCTATATGTCCCCCCGCTTCTTCCCTGTCTTCACTTTCCAAGAAATGTCCTCGTTCTAAAAATGTCCTCATTTCCTCACTTCCTCAAACTCACTTTTCAAAAATGTTTTCACTACCTAAAATCTCCTCTCTTTGCTAAAAGGCCTTCAGTTCTCAAAATGTTCTCACTTTCCAAACTCCTAAGATGTCCTGTGTGATAATGTCCCACTTTCCAGAGTGATTCCTAATCTTCTAAAATGTCCTGCCTCTCCTTTGTGTGTCCGCATTTGCCTAAAACATCTTCTACAAGAGACACAAACACACAGAGCTGAACAAACGTGAGCACACAAACGTGACCGGAGCGAGTCACGTGTTTTTCCCACTGTAAACACTACAGCAGACAAGTAACGAGACTTCAGGGGGCTGATGTGGACGGATATCTGTCTCGTAACGACAGCCAGGTATACCGTGCTCGTTCGTACGCACTGGTTTCCAGCTTGCCAACCTGAGCTGCAGCGCTTACATCACGCAGTCTTGACTCTGGTCAGTTGCACTCAGTCGTGTCTGGATGCCTAACCCCTGCTACACATATTTGGTCTGGGGAAACCCCGTCTGCACCTTGCTCCATTTCCCTTTACCAGAAGCAGTCTACGCCCTGCTCTTCCTCCTCCTTCTCGTCGTCCTCCTCCTCCCCTGCGCTTTACCCCCCTTCACTAACATCTCAAACAAGTTACAGGAAATGAGGACGTAGCTGCTTCTTGTCCACAACCAGGAAACAGCCTGATAACATTTAGTGGTTTAAATGAATGAGACACGCTTTTGTCTGGTTGAGTAAAGGAGAGAGAGCCCACGTTCTGGTGACGCCAGATGTGGGATGTCAGGTGTATTAACCCCAACCAGTTTATAGGAAATAATAAATAATAAAAAAACATCTACACACACTTACAGATGTTGGACTGAAGACCTCTTGAACGCCACCAAACCGATCTGGAGAGGACAGGTCCACTGAAATGTTGCTGCACACACAGGACAGATTTAAACACCTCTTCAGAGAGGAGCTCACTTTAATACAAGACATAAAAAATAAAAGAATATACAAGAACTTACTGAGATGCATTCATGTCTCCATCTGTTTTAGTGCTCAGCTGCTCCAAGCAGTTTATGAAAACCTGAGTTGAACACATGGACACACTTGTCAGGCATGGCGTGAAAATCACACTGCCGAGGTGCCACCCTCATATCTTACGCTACAGTCGAGGACAGATTTAGATTTGACAGCTAACACGAGGTGATAAAGTGCTTCGGTGGACAGTGTTTGTACTAGAACATCAGTCCTCTGGCGCCTATTAACCGCGGAAACAGCAGCTTTGCAAGTTCACTGCATGTCACACTTGTGAGTTGGTGCAAATGAAACCTTGGTGTTAATCTGTGTGTAAATACAGGGTTCATCGGTTCAAACGTTTCCAGACTCTTTATCATCACATCTGAATTGTTACTATAAACACCAGGAGACAACAAACCAATATGATAACGGGAGGGTTTCATTTCAAATAAAGACTTTTGGTTTGTGAGTGACTGTCGATGATGAAGCACCACCTCATGTTGAAAATCAAGACCTTTTCAAGGAGTATGTTTGAATTCAAGGCATATTCTGACTGGTTGGTTTGTAGATGTGGATAATACCACACTGTAAGCATGTTTGATGCAGGCCTGTCCGACTAAATCAAGTGAACTGAATAAAGTTTATGCTGCATGTCCATATCCTTTACTCTTGGACAGATCACGCAGTGTAAAAGGTCTTTTACACAGAGGATTAAGAGCTAAAATCGTGGGTTAAATGGGTTTCGGCTGTCCAGCTTTTCAGAATGACATATAAACTAAGTTGAGATAAATTCTGCTTTTTGGTTTTGTTCCATAATGTCACCTCATCTTACCTTCATGATGCTCACACTGAGCTCTGTGGCCTGGTCCTGGACCTGGTCCAGCTGCAGCATCTGAAGAGAAAACAGTGACACAACATCAGAAAACTATCCGAATTAAGTTCAGAGGTTGTGGTTTTCTGTGTTTTGTGCGTTTTTATTTATCATGACATGTTGTGTCTCGTACGAGAATGTGTGCAATCAACAAGTTAACTGAGGAGGATAAAGTGCCGTTTATGATCACTGCATTGATGATTGCAGGTGATTATCTCACATTAATTTCTCCTGGTTTGATCTCCAGGGGCTCTTTGAGTGACTGCAGCATCTGGACCACGCACTGTTCAAACTGTGATGGCTGCAAAATAACAAAACAAACAAAAAACACAGAAAGAGAGCACAGATTACAAAAACCGGCTCCTGAATTGAACCAATGACTGCATCATAGCAGGTCCTCAAGAATGATTTTGAAGCTGTCTTTTTTTAAGGTAAAACAGTTGCAAAATGTTGCTTTATTAATCAGAGGGGATGCTCTACTATACAGAAGATACAGATGTTGGAAAATAACACTTTCTTATGTTTGAACAGAAAAAGGTCTTGCAACTGAAAAGTGACGGCTTAAAGTGCAACACACTGAAAGAAACGCACAATGAGAGTATGTATGAGAGTATGCATGTCTCTCATAACGACATGATGTACTGCTTGATGCAGTAACACGTCCTTACCAAGCTGGTGATTCCCTCATTATCTACGACCCAGTCCTCCTTCTCAGCGAGCCTCTTCACATCTAAATGTGTGAAAAAAGCACAAATATGAATCGAAAGGGTGATTAAATGAAACCTCTCGACAGTTTGCTGAAGTGACAGAGAGAATCTATTTATGAAGTGTGGTCACTTTCATTACAAATGAAAATATAAACAGAATTAAGCGTTTCTCAGGGAAAACCACAGCATGATATAAAATCAAACTCCTTCTGTCGAGACCACAATTTGATGTGAGTGCGGCGGAAAGTTAAGTGAAAACCAGTCACTCTTCTCAAAATGACCATGCACAACCACAAGTGAAACCAAGTATGTCTGGTTTTAGTCTCGTAACACTTTCTCCACTACTACCCTGGAAGTTGTACGAGGTAAAGGTGACAGTTGAGGACAGTGACCGCCAAATACTTGCTGGTCTGGTGTCTGCGTTGGAAAAACTATGTTTGTCCCAAATCAATACGACATATTACTTGTCTATAGTACGAACTTATATACCAGAGGTCATTGGTTTTCAAGTCACAAGTCTTAAACTTTAAGTTTTGAGTCCCAAACAAGTCATTATTTGCTGTTCACCAAAAGTTTCACACTTTTAACAAGTTTAATTAAATGTTCAATTAAAAAACATCAGGAATGCTTTTAAAAATGTGAATTTATTTGTTAAAACAAGTGCATCCGAACTTAATCCTAAAAAAGTACTGCTGACATAGAACTTTCACAGCATATAGACCTGTTTATCACAAGGGGGGTGGGGGGGTCAAGTATTTTTAAGTCCATGTGAAGTCTCGAGTCACTGGGTTGCAAGTCCTCTTGTCAAGTGGAAAATAGTCATCAAAGTCTGAGTCCAGTCCGGGTCATGTGACTGGAGTCCACCCCTCTGCTATATATACCACTGTATAGTAATTGTTATCGTGTACCGTTTTGAGTTAGCACACAAGAAAGCAACGCACTTTACCGTTCTATGCTAACAGGAAATGAAACAATACGTGCACCAACGGATCAAACTGCAACTTCAGATATACCTAAAAAGGAGAAAGTTACGTGTTTCTAAAGATTTAATATTCATACTTTAGTTTTCTAAGATCTTCCTGGAGCACGCTCAAGTACTGTGTGCATACTGAGCTTTAGTACACTTATATTCTTAGTATAGTTTTCCAGTGCAAACACATGCAATCCAAATCTGCTTGGAATTAGTATGTAGTTCAGAATTTGGACACAGCTCGTTTTCTTTTTAATAATTCAAATGAAAATATATATTCAAAATCTAAAATACCAAAATCCATAAAAACAGTTTAAGTATGTTTTATCAACTAAGGTGAATTTAGTGCACAGTCAGCAGCTTATTTGCATTTTGAAAATAACAACGTGCCTGGGGAGATAAACGTTTGTAGAAACTAATCTTTAGAAAATCTTAATTTCCAATGAACATCCCCCAACAAACTTCCTCCCATTACTGTTCCTGCTCTGCGAGTTGACCCTCACCTTCTGTAGTGTGCAGCAGAGTCACCAAGAGGCAGTGGACTCTCAGCTCCAGCAGCAGATCCTGGATCACCTGCAGCAAATCATTCGGGATCTCCAGAGCAGACAGAGCCTCATGGCAACCCCTGGACGAGAGACAAGAGAGGCAACAGAGAAAGAGAGAGCGAGAGGGAGGTTGTTAAATGGTACGGCAGGCGTGAAGTTCAAAATCCCTGCGAGGAACTGCACGTAATCCCAGCGACACATGTTCAAACAACGAGAGTGAGCACCTGACGGTGTGTATGATTTGTGTAAGCCAGGCTCCGGTGAGCTCTGTCTTGTTCTCCCAGCCTCCGTAAAGACTCAGCTCCGCCTGTGTCAGGGTGGTGGGGAGAAGAGCCCCGCGGACCAGCTTCACCAGCCGATGGGTCATCTCCTCGATCATTTTCTACGAAACACACAGCACACGTACAAAACCCCAGGTTTAGGTGGCATTCATTTAAAAACTGTGGTGAGTAGGACTTTCTGTAAACAGTCACAACAAAGCTATACTTTAAAGTCATTCTGTCTTTGCCTCGCATTCTTCTTGGACTTTTCCACCTGTCCAGACTTCTCTCCAGTCTGCAGAAAGAAAACAAGACACACTGGTGTTTAATATTATCTGCAAAGTGAAACAAGGCACCCAGTCATCCAGATCCATACCTTTTTAAACATTTTCTTTTGTTTAGCCTTCACTACTCAGGTGAGAGCGTAGAGGCAGACAGGTAATCGTCGCAGGAATATGATGTGAATCTGAACCTCGAGGCCACCAGGACGCCTTTTATTTATAACGCCACCACAGGGCCAAACGCTGTATTGACACAGTGTGGTTTATCATTTCCCCGTTTGTTTACAGCTTTGAATTTCTGAAAAAGCATCCCACAGAGAACCTCAGAGTCCTCATGATTGTGTTTTAGTGCGTTTCTTTAACCAATCAAATTCACTTTCCAGAAACTAGAACAGACGGAGCAGCTCTTAATGTTTTGTTGGAAATAGCCAAGTGAAGTCGAGGGATTAGACCCCGAAAGGAAGTAATGAATACAGGTCTGAAATGTAGAGCTGCTGTGAAAAAAAAAAGAAATGTTATTCTTGTTTGTTGGGCTTGTCCACCTGGTTTTTATAGGCAATATATCTGCAGACATTATAAAGGGACACTGTTTCTTTACTCTGAGGACCACAAACCATTGTTTCAGGGGGGAGGGAGATATTTCAGAGAAAGAGATCAAACTATCTGAATGACCATATACCTGAAGGGATACCACGGGAAAAATGATTTGTTTCTTGATCTCAGGAACTTTACCTCACTAAAAAGACTCCCGTTAACGTAAGAGATCCACAGCTTCCAGAAGTTGGGCAACTGACCGATCACCACATCTGACAGCTTCTCCACAAACTGCACCTGCTGCGGGGTCTCGAAGCGCCAGGCTGGAACAAAGACACACAACCGCACACTGATACACAACACAGTACAATCTATGCTTTTCTGAAAGGGGGGGGTTAAATGATGAGCTAGCAAAACGCACTGACTTCCAGGCAAACCATGCTCCAGTTGTTTGTTTTACTTTAATCGTACTGTCTGATGGAAGGAGACACGCTACAGTTCTCTTACGCATGACTGTTGTATAATTCCCCGAAGCACTGCACATGACAAAAAGTGTTACACACACACAAACAAACAAATGCACAGTCAGAGTGAGGCTCAGACAGGGAAGCCCCTCCCGAGCACCGAGCGTGTGGGCGAGCTTCAATATGATTGTGGTACTCACTGCTGGGTCGCGGTGTTTGCAGGCTGCCCCCTCTCTTCAGAGACGCTGTGTGGCTGAGCCTGCCGAGGCCCGATGGACGGGTATCTCCCTCCGGGTCCAGAGCTCCGACATCCACTGACAGACATAATGAAAGTAGGAGAGAGGAGAGGGGGGGTACAAGAGATGAGAAATGAACTCGTGGAAAAAGAAACATACTTCAATATCAAATAATCAAATAAGCCATTTTCATAATTCCACATTCCTCAATAAGCTCCGTAGGCTTTCACACCAAACAATCCTCCCTCGCCCCTCTCGGCCTTTCTTTATTTGTGTTCTGATCCGTCTCTGCCGTGGCCCACAGCTGAGAGAATGCCCCATTGTTTCCCGGGTGAGGAAACAGAGCTGTGGGCTTTGTGAGCACCGGGGTGAAGTGGGTTTACGTCGACCACACTTGGGCTCAGTTACGTCTGATCTTCAGGCGAGCGCCAGAGCTCCACTAGATGGCAACGGGGAGCTTTGCAGCTGCGGCAAATGAGAAAGTCCTCCTGCAACCACACACTGCTATCTCGGCTAGTGAGATAACTTTGGTGCAATGAATCTGCGAGATAACTTTAGGATAACAGAAGAAGGGGTGAAAGTTGACAAACGGGAATGAAAGTGAAACACCGCAGTGCTGCGAGGGGATCAAACTTACTACAATGAAAATGAAACGTAAGGTTTGTGCAACGCTACAAGACGCCTACATGTAGCTTGTCTAAACGAAGGGAAACAAATGGCCACATTTCCAAAACATGTGTCTGAGACACACAGAGAAAAGCGTACTGGTGAGTCACAGACCGAACGCGGTGTGTAAGCAAGTATTGAGAAATCCCCAAGCAAAGGAGCAAATGTGGTTGTGCACACAGCTCAGCCATCCAGTCTAGAAAATGTAAGGAAATTCTCAACTGAGTCACATTATCTGTGAACACAT
>JAVQJL010022201.1:0-30235 GCA_036024295.1 Nannoperca obscura | reverse complement strand
TCTATTTTCTATTCATTTCACAACGTATGGTGGTGAATAAGTGTGACTTTTCATGGAAAACACAAAATTGTTTGGGTGACCCCAAACTTTTGAACGGTAGTGTATATATATTTTTTTTTTCACTCTATCTGGGCTCCAGGCTTTTAATTAGCCAATAAAATGAACACGAGCTTACCTGTTAGAAACAGGAGACCTCTTCCCCAGGCCGATAGCTCCTAACAGCCCAGAGTTCAGTCTTTCTTCCCCCAGCTGAAGCAGCCTGGTTTGCAACCTCAACAGACCCATGACAACTCCAGACACTTCAGTCCGGCCTGCCTGCGGCTGTAGCTGCTCCACTGACAGATTCAGGGCTTTGTGCCACCAAAGAAACAGCTTGGCTTCGTCACCTGGACCGCTGGACACACAAAACACATCATAGCATGTATAACATGCCTGCAACTCACATAGCACACACGGTGACATAGTAAATTGACTTTTAAAAGTCACAAGAGACAACCAAATGACGGGGGTCAAACCTGGGAAAGACCTGACTGGTCCATGTGTTTATTAGAGCCAGAGTTCTCTTCTCATTGGCTGCTGTGTATTCAGTGTTGAGGCGCTGCAGGATGAAGGCATAGAGCGTCAGGAAGCTGCCTCCTGATTGGCTCTCAGAGAGGAAGTCATCCACCGTGAGCTCAGGCACCTGCAGAGATGCCAACACAGGGCCCCAACCTACAGACTCCTCCTCAGCTGAAATGAAAACACAGACAGTGGGGAAAAAACACATTAAACTATCTAAAGATTAAGGAATCAAACAAATCCTCTGGACACAAATGTCTATTTTATGTAGACATTAGCAGTTTACCAGAGGACACTTTCCTTGTACAGTATCAGTAAGCCGTAAACCATACAACTTTCCCCCCCCAAAAAAGGAGTTGTAGTCCTCAGTTAAATAAAACGTGTGCCAAAAACCCCCAAACTGTTACTTTGGTTACCGTGGTTGAAGTACGCTGTAATGCATGCCTCCATGATGCGCGTCATGTGCCGTACTGATGCTAGACAGCGGGAGCAAGCCGTTAGAAGAGGCAGAATAGGAAAACCCCTTCCCTTCCTGTCCAGCCAGGTAATGACATGAGCAGCGAGGGCCTCGCCTGTTGAGACACCGACTCCATTCAGCAAAGCCAGAGTATCGCTGAACAGACTGCAGAACGCCATGTGCCTCTGCTCCAACCCCGTCTCTGTAGAGGGAAAAAAAAAAACAAGAAAGAGGAGGAAGCGGTACAATCGAGGAAATAAAATAGTTTATTACTGGTGCTTGATAATGTTGCTGAGGAAGATGGTATGGGCAACTCACCTGGTGGGTTGAATGTGACGACGCTCTCCAGGAGTGTCTCCAGCTGAGCCTCCAGGCTGCTGAGGCTGATGCCGCCTCCTTGCTCCAGAGTCACCAAGGACTGCACACACCAGCACACATACGCTCCGGCCTTCAGGGTCTCCTCCTGACAGATGGAAGAGTAACACCGATTAAAATCTTAAGATACATGAATAAATACATAACTTTTAAATGAACTTATAATTTATATCGTACATATTACAAAAGATATTCTGAGGCACACAAGCAGCGTACTAAGGATTAAAACAGTTATATGTCAAAGTACTATTTAGACATTGTCTCACAACTGCAATTTAGGCATTATTTGGATTCTCTTATTATTTAAGCATTATATCATGTATCAATTATTACTGGGTTATATGAGTTTCTTAACCAAAAATAAAATGTTCAGGTAAAGAAGACATGGTGCCAAACTTTACTGAAAGGTAAACTTTGGCACCATCTATAAGAAATTAATTTCTGATATTAGTAAGTTTAATGTTCTATTTTGGTATGATAGTATTGAATTTCCACTGATTTTCATGCATATTTCTTTTTATAATTAGCACAACCTATGTTTGACAGCAAGGCTATTTTTAGGGATGGTAAAGAATTGGTCAAAACAAAGAGAAAGCACACAGTCCTGCGTACAGTATAGCTTGGAAGTGTTAGTGGATACATTTGCCACATCTCTTTTTGTCTTGTCTACTTTGAAACATTACAAGTGGTGTAACTGCTTTCTGCTTCTCTACATCAACAGCAACTGTAAGAATTAAAGTGTTACATTTATGTAATTTGGCTGAGTGATACAGAGCTGGCACAGAAAACTGAATTGTTTAAGTCTAAATTTAAAGCGGATGTTCCAAGCCTCCCACTTTTACACAAGATGAACCTGCCTCGGGGCAGTGGAGAGAGAGATTTTTTTTAAAAATATATATATATATGAGAGATGTAGGAATTGTTATACTGTCATTAGGGCCCCTCTGTATAATACAGCTGTTCACATCTAGTATCTCCATTCACCCTATCAATTGACTCATGAAATCAGCTGTAAGTGGCTCAATAAGTTTATGAAACTATAAATAAATGTAGTGTTCCATTCATAAAATAATGTCTGATATACTATATGCTAAATCATCAGTGGGTAAGGTCTGTGACACATTTCTGGGTTTGAAACCATGACTACATACAGATCTTTAAGTTTAAGGAGATTAAACCAACGTTAATGTACTGTAGCCTAGTTAAACTGGACTGTCTAACTAGACCTTGAGAGGTTGATGATGCCTTAATACATCTGTGATTTGACTTGTAGAACAAACAGTATTGTCTCACCCTGTGTGGAACTTCATTAGGGCGGGGGTGGAGCCCAGCACTACGCAGTGATTTCAGAAGCAGATGAAGCGCAGAATCAGCACTGAGCAGCAAGGAGGGAGGGTAGTGGGTGCTGACATATCCCAGAATGCTCTGGTATGAGGACAGGTCTAGTTGGTGCCAGGGCAGAGAGGTGGACTGGACCAATAGACTGAGTAGAGGGGAGTCCTGGAGGTTGAGAAAGAAAATTGAAATCAAGGAAGATGGGGAAAAGGTCTGACCCTGATGTGAAACCAAAATATTCTGGACCTACCTGTTGACTCAGGATTTGTTCCTCTTTTGCCAGAAAAACTAGCATGTATAGTAGATAGACCAACATGGTGTGTGACTCCTTCTGAGCACCCATGTCCGGTAGAGCTGGATATGTGGTAGAGGTGGGGGGTGTTTGTAAGTGCTCACTTAGGACACTGACCCAGTTAACTTCACATAACACCTCTCCAAGAAAGAGGAAGCTGCTCTTGGGACTTCCTCTCTCCACCTGCAGGCACCAGGAAGGCAAGAAAATAAACAAAAATCCACTCCAGGCACAGAACTGCAAACAAATACAACCTCTTGGGTCTTAACGGACAGTACTCACAATATGTATTACTTCTGATAATACATTATATGTTTGATTCCTACTTAATTAAAAGATGCACAGTTATATGTATAGTAGCCTCTCTAGATCCATGTGGGTCTTGGGAGAGAGGAGGTTGTTTCCAGGAACAGGGTGTGACCAAAAAACCCCAGAGAAGTCTGGCTAATAATAGGAGCTAAGGGCCAAAGGCCCACTTCTCAAATTAACAAGCTCCCCTGTATCATGCATGTTTGGAACAGTGTGCAGTGTTGGGGGTCAGGGGTCAAGAGGGTAGAGTTTCTCACATTGAAGAGCTGCTCCATGAGCTGAGTGTCAGGGTGCAGGTGTCTCCAGAGCAGGCTGCGAAGGTGTGTGTGGTACAGGTAAAGAAGGTACTCGGGTGTACGGGGGGAGGTGCAGCTCTCGCAGTACTGCATCACACACAGCCACAGTGCACCTCTCTGGCCGGTGAGTAGACGATCTGCAACATACAAAGACAAAGTTCTAAATAACTTTGAACAGTACAGACAACAAAAGAGTAGCAGCACTTAAACACTCATGTCTGAACACAGGGCCACTTTGAACCCACCTCTGAATTTGTGATGCAGCGTGTCAGTGAGTTGAGCGTACAGGCGAACAAGACATCCTGCTGCAGTTGCATCCGTCTCCAGCCAGGGGTAGCACTTGAGGTTACTGAGAAAAAAGGGACACTGATATTGACATTTCTTCATCCTGAAAAGAACTAAACTGCTCTTTCCGTGTCTGGACCAGGAGAATCACAGTACAAACCTCTTGAGAGAATTTATTGTGACATTGTAGACTAATTCACAGTTAACATTGACTGTTTTCTTTTCTCTTTGAGCAGTGTCATGTTTGAGGGAATTATTATGTTTAGTGTGCTTCAGAGATTTAAAACACATTTTGCTTTTCACCTGCAAAAAGAAGCAAGGATTACATCTGGAATTGTTTTTTATTAAGCTTGTGAAATTTCAATATTTTTGATCTGCTGCACTCTCTGCAGTCTGCTCTTTCTGTGCTCACATCTGCCTCACTGACAACAGTTCCCCACTATCTAAAACAAATGACTACCTGACTGACTGATGCCGCGCTTACCCGCCATCATTGGTGTCCAGTGGAAAGATCCAGGGTTTAAATAACTTCACAATCTTACTGTGAAGGTCCTGCAGAGCTGTGAGAGTGCGAGATACAGGTCACTTTTATAATGACAGATAACAACAAAGCATATGCACAAATTGGCTAAATTGTACTAATGATCCCAACTGTTACTAGCCTAAACGTGCTAACATTTGGCAGTTACCTTTCATTATTTTGCTGCTGCCCATTGTCTCTCTGGCACAGCTGCTGAGCTGCACGTTGATTAGACAACCAATCAAATGGTCCCAGAAGGAAACTACCTCACTGATGTAGGGAGTCCAGGCTGAGTAGAGGCCGAAGCTGCGGAGGTCTGGCTTACTGAGACGACTCCGCAGAAAGTAATCACTCAGCCAATCAACTGTCTCATCCACCTGTTAGCAACCAATAAAATCACACTGGGAGGTTACAATAATAAATGTTTATGCATCATACAATTTAATGAGACAGATAAAATGACATTTTCTTTTACCTGTTGCACATATGACATTTTAGCTATCAGATAAAAAGGTTTGAATCCATAAACGACAACAGCGACATTAGTTACCTGCTGCGGGGACAGGCTGATGGAGTATCTGTAGGGAGAAGCTGGGGCACGGCCAGCAACATCAGCGGTGCTGAGGGCTTGTTCGACTTTGTTTTTGGTATTGCGGGATGGAGGTAAGCAGCCAAGCACTCGCAGAGTCACCTTCCAGCACTCTGGACTCAGGAGCTGGTTTGAGGAGCCTGGTCAGGTTAAGAAATGACTTTGATTGGTAAAGAAATTGCAAATCAAACAACTAAATCCAATATTCTTGAAGTAAAAATACAATATTACATCTTTAATAACTGGTTTAGCATGTGTGCCTTCATGTAATCTATTTAATCTCATAACACAAATTCTGTCTTGATAAAACACACAGACACACACTAAGGCTATAACATACACAATTCTTCAAGTCATATCTGATTCAGCAAATTGATGGAATGATTCACCAAACTTAAGTTTTGTTAAATAATTAATTTCGTCTTTTGTTGGTGGGAAGATGAGTAGGAGGCGTTCTTTCAGAAGGATGAATGTGTTTTAATGAATCACTTTTTATAAAGCAGTCCTTGCTCACAAATGCATTACCAGGCAATGCATAACATAACAGAAAATTAAAAGCTGTGATTCACTGAGACAGATCGGCCATCTCATGCAAGTCGGCTTTCATTCTGAACTAGTGTGTTGTCTAATGTGGTCTAACCTTTTGTTATGTGATGTTCTATTGGTAACTCTGCAAGGG
Source organism: Nannoperca obscura (assembly GCA_036024295.1). Taxonomy (NCBI): domain Eukaryota; kingdom Metazoa; phylum Chordata; class Actinopteri; order Centrarchiformes; family Percichthyidae; genus Nannoperca; species Nannoperca obscura. Next base: position 24,540 of record JAVQJL010022201.1, on the reverse strand, counting down.
GGATTTAAGAGAATGCTATATGATGATTTTATTGAGCTACGGATGATTCAACGTGTGGCTTTAAGAGTTTCTAATTATCATTAACTATTGATAATTATTTGAATAGTCAAATTCAGTCAGGCAGCCTTTGCACACACACGCAAACGCACACGCACACGCACACTTACTGGTCATAAGCAGACGCAGGCAGTCACTGTAGTGATCAGGGAAATGATGGCGTAAAAGCCAGGTCCAGTGTTTGGTGAAAAGGTGAAAGGGCGTGAGAAGTTCAGGCTCAGGGTCTCGACCACACACGCAGAGCGCTCCGTGGACCAACTCCAGCAAACGGGTTCTCTCCGAAAACACGGGATGGGCTTCATTCAACCACTGGGACAAGTCGAACTACAGGAGTAGAGGCAGAAGTGGTTACTGTAACTTTACTGTTTTAGGTGTATATCAAATGTCTTGTGTGTGCTGCATTTGTGTCTTGCCTAACCTTTGTGAGCAGCATGAAAATAACATCAGCACTGTCAAGGTGTAAGGATGTCACCACATCTTGGTAGAGAAAGACGAGCTGATTGGGTGCTGCATTGGGAGTGAAGAAGGGGGAAATGAGTGGGCAAAGATGCCTCTGCTCTAGGATGGTCGTCAGGACGCGGCCACATTCCTCTGCATTGCCCTGGATAAACACCTAGACACAAAACAAGAATGTACATTGCCGGTCTATTCATTTAAGGAGTGTACAAAAAGTGTAAGGAGACACAGAAAGTGTAAGGAGAGAATGAACCAATCAATTATGTCCAATTCCTCACAGATGTGTACTATTTAATTCCTGAGCAGCAGCGTCTGTTTCAGCTGGGCATTCTAAATAAAGCTAAACAATATTTGTTTGTGTGCACACACCTGTCCCAGAATTTCCACACACGAGGAAAGGTACTGGCGTGTTGGGGGATGTCGCAGTGTGTCTTCACACACACAGGAGACCACCCGGTAGAAGGCAGACACGCCAACATGCTGCACTGCTGGTGATTTCTGTGCCTTGTACATATTCACCAGAGCCCTGAACACATACAAAAAACCGTCCACGCAATAGACAAAACATGACAAATGTTTTTCTCCCAAATGCGTTTGCACTTATATGTATTGTGATGCAGTAATGTTTTCTACTTAAGTAGCACAATCTGTTTATACTGACGTGATAAAATTCTCAGTGTGGACAGCAGCCTGGGCCAGGCTTTGCGGTGGAGGAGCCATGGAGTCGGTTTGAAGCTTCTTGATGTCCCTGCGCAATGATGTTATCTGAGTCTGCACTGCCTCCTGTCTCTGGACACGCTCACACTACGCGGTTACAGGGACAAAAAAACAACAACACATTAATAGATCACAGCAAATAAATTATAAAATGCACAAAAATGTGGCTAGAATGCAGATTTTAAGTGGACATACTGTCACAGTGATGTTTGAAGGTCCCTGGCACGGCTGCCCTCCCTTCCCTTTACACTCCAGGGCCATGGTGACTTGCTCTGGTTGGTTCTTATACAGTAGAGGAAGGCTCTCCAGCAGCTCCTGCTCCATCGCCACCTGTTGGGCTTCGCGTGCTACTGCAATCCTGACACCAAGATGAACAAGTGTTTCGTAATCAGCGTGTAGCTTTGTATATGTGTTGATGTGTCTGTGTTTGCGTGAGTACAATCAAGTGAGTGCATTTCTGTGTACGTATGTGTGTACTGATAATGTAGAAATGTATTCATGTTTGTGTGATCTCTGTGTACCTGGCCTGGTCCTGCAGGATGCTGAGGTCCTTCTGCACCAGCTCAGCAGCAGCTTTAGAGTCTGTGAGGCAGGAGGGAGGGACTTCAGCTACTGGAGCCTTCTGCTGCTGCAGCTCTGGAGCTGGACGAGGAACTGGATGCTTCTGCAGATTGGACAGGATACGCTCCCTTGCTGCACACCGAGACGCAAAGCACAACATTTAACTGGTGAAAAACTAAAGAAGTCATTTTTCAAGCAAAAGGGAGTAAACAGGATTATTTTTGTTGGTGTAAAATAATTAATGCACCTACGTCTACAGCATGTATCTACAGGATATGAACTACTGCTACATTTATAACTGTGTGTGTTTATGGTCCTTGTGGTCATCCTATCAGACTTTCAGACCACTGCGTGTCAGCTGAAGACCTAAACTTAATCTTTTGGATCTATAGTATCAGTTTTGATTCTGTACCATTGTCGAGGCTGGTGTAATCAATGAAGCCGGGGTTTTGAGTCTGCAAGAAGGCTGGCTCACTCTGCACCTTTTCCCACAGTGACAAAACTTCTCTCTCATCATACTGCAGACGCTCCTGGTCCATATATTCCAGCCACAGCTCCTACAGCAAAACATGTCAAACACAACTTTAAATGCATGAGATAAATTGTATAACACGTCACAAATGTATTTGACACATCTGTTACAACTATATGTTTTTCATCCAAAATGTTAACACACATAAATACAAACCCACCTGTTGTCGCTGCATGACCTGTGCCAGTCTGTGTGGTTCATACTCAGGAGGAAGAGAGGGAAGGTATACTTCCTGCTTCTGCAGAGTCTCATCATCCAACCACACGGCAAATACACCAAACAACCTGTAGGCAACCAATCAGCTGGGCCTGTTAACGCACTAATGGCTGCCACTACCTGTCAAACAACAGGAAGGATTTGAAAGTGTCAGTGACCTACCTTACTAGCTCTGTGTGTAGCTGAGGAGAAGTGAGATAAGGGGGATGGGGATTGTCAGGGCTTTCGTCACCCTGGCTGTCTGATGAAGGCGTGTGTGGCGGGGGCACCCTGAGGGCCTGGCTGGCAGCATGGTGGAAGTCAGACACCTCCTGTATTCTCTGTCTCAGGTCTCGGAGTAAAGCAGCCTGAGAAGAAGCCTGGAAGAACCTTCGGCCAATACATCCGCCTGCAGCCAGCCTGTGGACAACCCATACAAAAAGAGACATGGCACGTTGACTCTGCCTATTTCCTGGTTTCTCTGGGTAGGGGTGGTAAACTGTGCGTGTGCATCATACCCAAACTCAGGTCCCGGCTGTCTGAGGTAGAGCTGTAGGAACTTCTGCCAGACCAGGGGGAGGAGGGGGTGGTCAGGAGGCGTGGCTAAAGCCTGACACGCCCAGCGGTACACCTGCAGCCGCTGCAGAGACGGTGCTACCAGCAACTTTAGCCTCTGCTGTGCCTTCTGACTCAGACACAGACAAACTGTTAACACCATCTACATACAGCACTTAGAATTATGAACCAGACTACTAAACACTCACTCACTGCTCTTTGACTTTGCAAGTACTTTGTAACTACAGTGTGTTACTACTTAGTCAAATGTCATACAGTGAAAAATGACTTGAAGTATATATAGCAACATTTTGTCCTCCACTTACTGTGTCCTGTATTGTGAAATGTCTGAAATGTCAATAATGAAATGTCCACCTCAACAAATGTATGACTTTTTGTGTATGTGTCTGTATACCTTTAAGGCATGTTCTGGGGAAGTGTTGGGCTCTGACAAGAGCTCAAGTTCAACACAACGTCTCAGCTGAGAATCTTCCTCAAATACACTCTCCATATTCAGCACCAGCCAGGCAAACCAAACCTACAAACACACAGATAACAACAAGTCTGTCAGGACTGAGAACTTTACCAATTTGATCAAGAGAACCTGCACAATATGTTGGTGCACTGGGGACCCGTACCTCCGCACTCAGGGATTGGCCCTCTATGAATGAGGGCGTGGCATTTCCAGCAATCCAGCCGACCAGAGAGGAGAGCAGCCCACGATCCCCGTGGTAACCCAAGGCATTCTGCATGAGGTGTGAAAATGGAAAAAATGTGTGACTATTGTTGGTGTCACTGTGCTTTTTCAGCCTACTTCAGAAATACTAGCTCCCAGAAGTGTTCCTGATGGAAACATTTCACTGGTGTCTCAAAGTTGGCGTGCTCATTTGTATTTTTGCACACTAAAGCTCAAAGCTTAATGGGTTAAAGATGACTCTTGCACTTAACATAACTTGCAACCCATTAGATATTAATGTAATATTTATCTTTAGAATGTTACTGAAGGCAGTTTGCAGCGCTAAATTCAGCATCTGCACCTGTGAGACCAATAAGAGTCCCTAAATAATGCAAACCTCCAACACATAAATATAAATACCTTATGCTGTTGGTAAAGAAGTTTCTGCACACATTCCTCCTGATGGTGTGTGAATGCAGCACAGCAGATCTGATCCATGAGGAATAGGACTGTTTTGTCCCGGTACCACAGGTTCTGTTGTGTCAAAATTCCCACCCAAAACTCCAGCACTGCTGCAGCACCAACACGACTGGGCTGTGAACTCTCCACCACATGACTCTGAAAGATAAAACACACACATTTTAAATGTCCTCTTTGGTTTGAAGATGTATCGGCTAAAACAACTTACTTTTAAAGTTTTACTTAAAAATTTGAGACATCTTTCCGGTATTTTATTTTATTTTTTACACATTTTGATAAAATGTTATGTGACCTATATCCCTTGTTGACTACTGGCTTATTATATTACTGACAACTACATACATACACAAAAAAATACTTTGACATCAGTTTCTAAATTTCATCCATATTTACTACTTCTTATGGTATGACAATCTTTTTTTAACCATTATAGGAATCCTGAATGTTAACAATTCTTATAATAAAAGCTTGTTGTGACAAACCTGAATGACACTGTTCAGCAGTCGCACATTGTCTCCATAGGTGGTTCCTGTGAGGAGTGGTGCTACCCGGTGAGTGACCTGCTGCGTCACCCCTTGAGGACACACGCTGTCGCATTGCAAGAACAACTGGATACAACTAACAAACCTGGCATAAACAGAGGGATGACAGTAGAGACAAGAATACATTTGTGTCGGGGATACAGTAGCTGCTATATAATATATCTTTCTTTCTGGTCTTTTATATACTCTGTGTGAAGGATGTATCTTTCTTACTGAGAGTTGCTGAGCAGGTAGAAGCTGAGATGGTAGGTTGGGGGTAGGATGTTATCCAGAAGATGCACAGCAGCTCTCAGGTGGCGAGACTGAATCAGACTCTTCAACAACCCGACTCCATCGGTACAAAAGTGTTCCAGACTGGAAAAACCACAGGAGACAAACTTCATTCAAATTCTATGTATACATCAGCCATAAATATATATGCATAGGCATAGTGTGAGTGAGTACAAACCTATGTCCCACTGTCGTCATGGCAATGGACAGGTAGCATCCAATGGGGATGCCTGCTTTTACAGCCCTGATAACAGAGTGCATGCTGGGAGTGTGTGTAAGCTCTGGAGGTGGGTTGGACGTCAAAGCAGGAACTGACCAGGCTCCTTTAGGGTTCTGGGCATTGCCATGGAGCTTCAGCCTTAGCAAGAGTTGCCATGCCCACTGACTAAAGGATGCTTCAGGGGACACACCCAAACGAAGGACACTGGCAATGTAAGACACCTGAAGGAGGGAAGTAAGAGAGCGAAAGGTGGGAAAACACAAAACAATGCACGATGCATTGATGAAGCCACAGAGGTTCAGACGAAACTTGGGTAAACAAGGATGTGGATGTGTCACCTGTTTGATTCCCTCTGATATGAGGCCACTGTACGGTTTGTCAGTGAGGTACTTCTGATAGGCTTCAGCGACCAGCAGAGCCACTTCACTGTGGAGAGATGAAGACAGGGCCAAGGAGCAATCCTGCCAAAAGGAAACAGGTTTAACGACAAACTCCCAATTGTGCTCAAGGTATCTGGACACATAACTCTCAAAGTATCAACGACTACCTGTGTGTAACCCCAGTTCAAACCCTCCAGTACGACACAAGCCAGCCGGTTCTCCACAGCAGACAGAGGATGCTGAAGCAGCCAGGCTCCGATCACACATATCTCCTCTGGCCGAGGCCGCCACAGACTCAGAGGCAGCTCTTTGCACAAGTACAGAGCCACCTAACACACACACGTGCACAAATGTTCAAAATCACACAGACAAAATAAAAACTCATGAGTTTGAGCTCTGCCAAAATTAAATATTTTCATATTATATATTTATATATATATTTTGGCATGCAGTTAAACCCTTCAAGTCTTTGAAATAGTAATACCAACCATTCCTACAGTTTGTATGGTCTCCCTGAGTCTCTCCAGGAGCACAGAGATAACGTACGGATGGACTGTAGCTATGGCAGCCAGCAACTCCCTTCCCACTTTAGAGTAAGTTTCTCTGGTAGACACACTCACATAAGACACCTGGGGCAAAAGAAGAGAACAGATGTCAAACAACAATGTAGGTACTGTATGTTTTCTAACCAAGGGAGCAGGGTGATTAATCTTTAACCAGTGTTATATATCCTAAAAACTTTGTTTTCTCACTTCTACCCTCCTCAGTGTTTTCATATTGGGTACCTTAGCAACTCTATATGAAATACAATGAATTGGTTCATATACAAAAAAACATCTGATGATATCTAACATATCTAACATCATAACGCAGTAGCTTTGTTTGGCATTATGCCCCTTCTAATATTTTCCGTCTGCATCTCCTCGTCGTACCTGGTAAATCATCAGAGTTATGGTTGTGATGAATGCGGGATCTGAGTGCTGAGTTGGTGTGGCCATGTGTGCTAGTGCGGTGAGAAGGGAGATGCCATCAGAGCTGTTCACTTCACACAGCCAGTGCTCAAACCTCTCCTGGTGTTCCGGGTCTGTAACAAACACATAAAATAAAATTAGAGTGTGAAAATTGCCAACATCAGACTGAGAAGAATAATACAAACCCCTGTTTTTAAACCTGGTTTAATAATTCCAATGCAACAGATGTGCCAGATGTCTTAGAAATAGAATTTAAAATAAATAAGAATAACATTTTATTATTACAGGTTTTGAAAGAGGTATGCTGATACCTTTTAGAGCCTGAATGCAGGAGTGTGTGTCACTAGCGGTACCGAGTGTTTCCAGTTCTGCTGTCTCTGCGCAGTGCATCACATAAAGGACCCTCCACAGCATAGAGCTGGACAGAGTCCCATACGGCATTTCGGACATAAACAGCCATATTCCCAACCTGTGAGAGAGGAACACAGAAAGTAAATGTAAAGCCCATTAAGTAAAACGTTTCCAGTTGAAATAAAAACTTGAAGCTAATTCCTCACCTTTTGTTTCTGAGAACATGTAAAACAGCTCTGAGGAAGAGATGGTCGTATTCCAGCTGCAGTTTGTCCAGAGACAGGGTGTGTGAGCTGCTTCCAGAAGCACCAGTTAAACTCACATACTGCGCCCAGTGATCACTGACATAACACACTGTCATTCTGAGGAAAAAGAGAGAGGACAACATAATGTAAATATAGAGTTTTTGTGTGCTCCGATCTCAGCAGATTGCTGTATATTATTGGTGCACTGACCGTATTATGTGTCCTATTCGTTTGACTAGCTGTCTGTATCGGGCCCTGTTGTAGGTTTGTAGGCCAAGGGCGAGAACTTCGATGAGTGAGGAAGCAAAACCAAAAACACGCATCATCTTCTGACTGGAATGGACCTGGGGTTCATACACACCTGCAGGGAAAGTGGTGTGTCAGTTCATACAGTGAGCAATACAAACCAACAGACAGAGGGTCAGACAGGCGCCCTTACCCTGCTTGCTCATCCCCAGCATGTGTGAGTAGAGCTGCTGGAACGGGAACTGGGTGAGCAGAGAGATCAGATCCTCCTCACAGAGCAACAACCAGCTGCTGTCTGGGTCCTCATCCTAAAGAGCAATGCAGTTAAGACACTTGTTTAAACTGCTGACAGGCAATGCAAGATGCAATGGAGGCTACTTATTAACAGATCACTGTATTAAAAAACGTGAAAGTTTAAAAATATTACATAATACTTAAATTACAGTATCTTAAAATGTTAGTGTTTTGCTAAATAATACGTTTCTTGAAGGTTCTCAAAACAAAGCAGTTCCTAAGCAACACATTAGTACTGGCAGCAGTCGTGGTTTTAAGCCAGCAGACTGATATTTAAATGTTCATAGGTGTTTATTTGGCACCCTTTTTACAAAAGCTTTGAATGTGACTCAGCAGGTCAAAATGAAGACCAGAACATTCTGATTTATAAATTTGTCATCTGCAAACATCAGTGAAACATCACATTTTCTTGGAGGACATACAGACTGGATATTCTTTTACATAACAGCATCACAAGCAGTGAAGGAAAACAAAACAGATTTACTACTTACTTTTCCATGCAATCATGTAGAAAGAAATGCAGTGATTATTTGCTTTTAATGTTTACTAAAAGATTTAATTTTTCCATCCCATTTATACGCACACCTAAAATTGTCCAACAAATTAACTTTATGTCCCCCTTTATTTACCTCCTCTCCCCCTTCATCCACTAGTGTCCAGTTGCCAGACTCAGGTCCAGAAGCTGCTGAGCTCTGGCTCTCACATGGCTTCAGATGTCCCAGAAACTCTGCACGGTGTCTGAGTCAAAACAAAGAAGCCACTGGTTAGACCCTGAACTGATGATCTGGATTCTCATGGAAAACCAAAGATGTAAAGCTAGAACATACAGTTCACAGTCAGTATGTAAGGAAGAGTAAGTGCTAAAGGGGGCTCTTAAATTTACCTGGCAGGCGACATTAGGATGGACAGAGCTTGCATAAAGTGCTGCACTCCACAGGGGTTACTCCAAACTTCGATCTGAGGCAGAAATTGGGAAGAAAACTCCAGTCAGCAAGCACAACCACTGACACAACAACAATAATTGACAGACTATGTCCATAATTAACCTGGACAAAGTGAGCAGCCCACTTGCCGACCCCGGCAGGACAGCACAGAAGATGGCTCAGCAGGTACAGGTGCTCTCCTGACCCTCCAACATGCAGCAGGACTGCCACCTGGAGAGTGGACCAGAGCCAGTGAGGAAACACAACAACAAAATACCTCGACCAACATGCTCTAAGAAAAGTGGTTTGTGTGTGTGTGTGTGTGTGTGTGTGTGTGTGTGTGTGTGTGTGTGTGTGTGTGTGTGTGTACCAATCTCTCCAACCAGTGATGGATGTCTGTCTGGAACTGTGTATCATCTAGGACTCTACGTGTGAAGCTAAACAGGACGCTGATGGCCTCTTTCAAGGGTTGGAGAGAAGAAGGCTGTGTTTGGCTGCCAGAACAATCTGATAACAAAAACAAACAATGTACTTAATATTATTATTATTATTATTATTATTATTATGCATGAGAGGCATTTTTGAAACAGGCATGTTATGGCAAAAGGTTATGGAGAATTCACTCACCTTTAAGTAGACAATACAAGTATGATTCCACCTGAAGGCGTGACAGCAAAGCAGTGTATGCATGTAGCGCCACCTTCTGATGGAGGAGCTCTCTCCGAGCTTCAAACAGCCTCCCCAGCTCAGTCAAAACGCTCTGACTGAACTCTGCCTGCTGGAAGCGGTGGTACCCACACACCTTAGACTGATCTGCACACACACCCTGTAGGGAAGAAATTATTTTAAAAGTGCCATTACTGCAGACGACCATTAGTTCATGGATTTCCCTGCACACAATATTTCTGCTTTTTGTTTTAACTAGCACACCTGAAGTGTTAGCTGTTCATCTCTGAAGCTCCAGAGACGATTCTGTGTGCTCTTGCAGTCGGAGGACTGTGTATGTAGCTGTGTGTGTGACTGGGTCAGCTGTCTACGACAACGCCAGTAGTTCTGCAGCAGTTCGGTCAGTTCGTGGTTCTCCTGCCGGGCTAGAGCACAGAACTGGGATGCACACACTTCGACACCCTCTAACCAAGATCGCAAACCTCCACCTGGCTCCCAGACACTTAGCTGCTCCAGTGAGAACGGCTGCAGAAGAAAAACATGAGGTTATCTCAAATGCGTATATGTAAGGAGACAATGGATGCAGTCCCTTAATAACTATGTTATTATCTGGGTCTGGGCAATATTGACAACATCAAATATCACCATATTTTAACAAAATACCTTCATGTTTATATATTCTAATATAATACTGGGGGATAAAGAATTTTGTAGAAAAGAAATCTCTAATAATGTGGATATCATGACCAAACAGGTACAGTAGAGGCAATTATTGTTCACTCAGCTAGAACAGTCTAATAACTTACAGCTACTTAAAAAATATAAAACATAAATACAACCTATCTCATCACAATACAGTAACCACAACCATACAACTGTTAGCTTATGTTAATATATAGTGCTTGAAATTTTAATTGAATGTAACAACAGATTAACAAGTCTGCTGAGATGGTGAATTCATGTGCATTTGAAGAAAGACTTTCAATACTGAGTCAAATTATAAAGCACTGACTTTTAAATGCTGTCTTATTGTCTCAGGGATCAAGACACTGAAGGCCTTTCAATACTGTGGTATTCACCTGTAATTAAACCTACTATCTTACTCTCAGTATTTTTCCATTTGAAAAAACCCACAATTGTAATCACAATCTAGCTCAATGTTATTTCTTGGTGTATGAGTTTACCTGCATTTCCGGAGCTGTCTTGGGCAATTCTGGGTAGAGTTTGCTCCTCGAAAGTTCAGCTACAGATTCCAGGGGCTGCAAACTTGAAGGGGAAGATTCCTGTTCAGGAAGCGTCAACACTGCAGGTCCCTTTTCCCTGTTTTTCACAGCTTCCTCACATAGCTGCATTACAGGGCCCTCCTCCAGTGTTGGCAGACAGGGATACAGTGCAGGGGCACTTGGTACATTTGGGAGCTGAAACTGAGTTGAAACACAGGGCTGATTCCACAACTCTGTGTCTTTTACCAACTCAGTGGTCTGTGCAGAACATTTAAGCTCAGTCCCATGAGCAGCCACTCTGCCATCCTCCTCTTTTGACTCTGTCAGATGCACTGTAACCTGTGACGTCAGAGCTGACTGCAAAGTCTTAGTTGACACTGATGTGGATGAAGTATGTGTTGAGGAGGCCTGCTGATTCTCAGAGGGCAGATCTGATGGCTGTGCTGTGGTCTCAGGGGGTGGTGCGGGGTCCTGCTGCTCCTCCTCTGGCTCCTGATACGGCAGACTGAGGGGGATGTCAGTGAAGCCGGAGATGGAGGCCTCCTCGAAGATTGCGGGGGGAGCTGGGGCTCTTTTGTCTTCCTCTGTCTGCTTTTGCTTCCTGGCCAGCTGAAAACATAAAAGAACAATCACAGATGAATCAGACATTTTCCTTAATTAATTGCGTTGCCCAATCTCCACTGCCGTACTTTTCTACGTGTGACATTGGGCGTGTGACTAAAGAGCAATAATACATTTATGATGTCTTTTTCATTCGTTTTTGGACCCTTGGCCTTTATGTAAAGTGTCCATGTTTTGTAGGTTTTCCAGTTTCCTCTCTATTTCTAAAGACATAAAAGTATGTTGGACTGGATACTTTAAATAGTCCAAAGTTGTAAGGAGTGTGTTTGTAACTGTCTTGCTCTGTGATGGACTGGAGAGACATGTTCTTCGGCCTAAAGATCAATACTGGTTGGAATAGGCCTTCCACCTGTGACCTTACAAGGAAAGAGCAGACGAAACCAAAGAATGACTGTAATCACCTGAGATTTTGCGCTGGTCTTTGCCTTGGTCTTCTTTGGTCTTACAGCCTCCATCTTTAGTGTCTGCCCACACCAACTCTCTCCACAATTCAGATCACATTGACAGACAGCTGACTTGAGGTGTCCTGTCTCCTGGCGGAAACGATGCTGATCAACTGACAAAGAACAGTCTTCATACGTGACTTCGCTTCACACAAACAACAAGCTGGAGAAGCGAACGAAGTCTGTTCTGTGATAAGCAGCGAGTGCCAGGCTGCGTTTTCAAGATAAACACTTGTCACGGATTGTAAACAAAACACTCTGGTATGGCCCGTTGAAAAAGGTCGCTGGCGTAGGATAGCGAGGCAACAACTAGCATGTTTCTTAGCTCAGATATAACAATCAGATAATACATTTGAGGAAAATAAAACGAGTCCTTGCTGATGAAACTCCACAACTAAAGATGCTCTACCAAGGCTAAACCAAGCTAACGCCTAGCGGTTAGCTTGCTACGCTGTATTTCTTCTTAGTAACTTATTCACCAGCAGCTCTGAGTCTTTCATATTGTCACTTAAATGATCAAAATAAGATTTTCAACACGTCGAAGCAAGGGTCATGGGGCGGTATCCCCGTCCGCTGGTCAGCTGTTTTTTGTTTTGTTTATTCCAGGAACTCAGCGATCGCAATCTTTGGTCACGTGACTACTCCACCTCTCTACGGAAAGCCAGAGAGCCCGAAAGGCACAATACGCACTCACAATCAGATTTCAATTCAACTATACATTTTGTTTAACTGAGTATTGCATCTAGTTCGTTGTATGCATTCAGAAAGATGAATATCTCTATTGGTAGAGACATTTGACAAATTATATATATACTGTAAATAAAAGACCAAAACGAAATAAGTCCGTCACACAGAAACCCAAAGCATCACACAGACAGACACACTAATTCAAATGCAAATAATAATAATCAAATTCAAATATGATTTAAAATATCAGCATGTAGAAACCCCTTTAAAGCCCTGAAAGGAATAAATGCTTATTACTTCAGATTGTTTTGCAGTCCATTCCAGTTGTGATGCATACTACGGTAAACCAGTCTTTCCCATGTCAGAGTTGGTATAATGAACTTTAAAAGCTAACCTGTTCTGTGATCTGTTGTCATGGTTGTTCATGCTCATCTCAGCTAAGGTGATCGTGCAAGAAAAATAACCCACAAATCCAAAAGTTATCTTTACAGTTACTAATTTCTCAATCATGTAGTCTGTAATTTTCACATTTTCAGCAATGTGAATGCACAGGCAGGTCATGGGTAACAGAAAAATATTTATTTACAAATGTATATTGCAATGATTAAAATGTTTCCCTTTAAAATGCATTCAATCCCACTGCCCAACCAAACCTAAAACAACAGAATGGTCGAGGCCTGTATGTATTTCATCATGTGGAATATAGTAAGTGCTGGCTTACTGCAGTTGACCTGACCAGCCAACCTCGATCATGCTAATCTCCTTGATACATACAAACCAGATATTTCATATCCAGCTACTCTCTGATATTATCAAATAAATGTGTGTCATATTCATAACAGAGTGTGTCTCATAGCATCCAGCCAACACGTCATCCAACATGTCACACAGTCAGCCAGTATCTAGAATAGCCCTCGCAAGTAATTTCCATTGAGGAAATTGACACTCCAGATGACATGCTAGAAAGAGTGAGTGAGGCATGGAGGGATACTGAGTTGCTGGTATGTGAAGCAGTTCATAGGCAAATTCATTTGACAAATTTGATTTAAAAAATCATTAAGTCCTGTATTTTAAAGTAACAGGTCACATTGTGTATAATTACATACAAAAAGACAACATAACTAAACATATATACAAGCTAAGGCAGTGCTTTTCATACAAAAATACATAGATGGTCACTGCTACAACTCAATAATTAATTCATTTATTGATTTCAATAATTTGAATGCTGTATTTCAACAACACACACATATTTAAGTGTTAAGTATATAGCCACAAAAGAGTGTTAATAAGGTTAAAGCGTTATTAAAACACAATATTTGAAACTCTTATGTTGACAGAAAACCTGAAGACCTCAACCATGCTTGATATGTTCTGTTCTCCCAAACAGATGTCACATCTCGGGTGGCAGACGTTTAGATCATTCACAGGGTCAAATGAGAGCTGTCGTCGTCCATCCTGTACCTTCTGCTTCAGTCTAGTCAAAGTTATTTAAAGGCACATAAGTCTGCTGTGGGCATGGTGAATGACTGTTGGAGGGCCTGTGTTTGCCAGAGGTTTGACAGACTGTTTGCTTTGTGTTTTTATGGAGGGTTGGTGAGGGACTGCAGGGTGGGGTCACCTGTACATTTGTGACCTGGCTGTATAATGTCCGTAAAGGAAGTTGCTCTTGCTTGCATGTGTGACTTGGTGCTTGGCTGAAAGTCTCAGGTGTTTGGCAAATGTATGCCTGACTCAGAGCCAAGCTGAGGATCTCTGTTTTCTCTTTGTAGAAGCGCAGCTCTATGCCTCGACGCCGGGCCAACACCAGCTCCCTCTGCGCCACCTGCAGCTCTTCCCCGAGTCGCCCCGGTGACCTGTGCTCCCGTCCAAGCCAATCCAGAGCCAAGCTGCTGCGCATGTACTCATCGAGTCCTCGCTGGGAGTAATAGGCAATCACACTCTGAGGGTGAGGAAAGACAGTAAGCAGTTATCATTATGTAGCAGCAGAAATACTGATGCTTTATGAAAGTTAGCTGAAACCAGGGATGAGATATGTCCCAGGCAAGACCTGTACCTGTCGTGAACACTGCCTTTCCCTCAAAGCCTTCAGTGTGCCGTTCCAGTGCAACAACTGGAAAATTGTCATCATCTCCTGCAGAGTGAAATAGAGGGGGAGAAAGAATGAAACACACAGAGAGGGAGAAAATCTTGCACAACCTCATAAGTAATGACAAATCCAAACATCCAGCTCTGTGTACGTTGGTCTGACAAAGATAACATATTAGGTGGCTATTTCTTGAACCCACACCTAAACTGTGGATGATTGGTGTGAAAGGATATCGTAAATCTTTATGCACCAGGTAGGTTTCACTCTGATTTATAAAACAATGTCTGGCTGAGTCGCTGCCCTGAGTTATGGCACCATGAGAGCTAGTGACATTAGTGTTAAACAGAGAAGGTCTATACATTAACTGAAATTGATATAATGAGACACAGATGGAAAATGTGACACGTACGTTGTCTGGGGTTAAAGTCCATGTTGTACCTGCCGACCTGTTTACTCAGTTTCTGCCCTATGTTACTAGTTTATCTGCATGACAAACTATCCGACGCCTCCTGCACTGACTGCACATATAAATTCTACAAAGCACTAACAGCTGCATAACCATGGTTGATGCTGTGCGTGCAGAGATATGAATTCATGTTTGTGAATACATTTCAACGTATGTGCATGTGCGCTCTTATGGAGTTGCCTGTATTACTTAGAAGCTCTTCATCTCAATTAGCCATGCTTTAGCAGGAATGATAATAAACCCACTTCCTCCTGCTAATAGCCCACTTTCTGCAGACATATGCTTATTTACATAAAGGCAGAATTATTAGGTGTTGCATACCATGACTCCCTGCCTGGGTCCAACTGAGCATGAGATGGAGTGGAGATAAAGAGGCAAAAACAGACTACGGATGAAATGATAACAATGGAGGGTGGAATTAACACCCAGTGGTTGTGATTTTAATTATATTAAATTATAAATAAACTATTTAAGATGCTTTAGCACAAAGAAGTACTTCACAAAGCCGGAATCCCTTGAAGTAAATACCACATGATGTGAGCACAGTTACAGGAATATTAGCATTTTGCAAAATAGGCTTTCATGTTTTACCTGGAACTCCAGCATGGTCCTTCCTATGTAGGAGTGGAGCAGCAAACGGTAGGTTCCTATGCTTGTGCTTGAATCACATGCATCTTCTATAGAGACCTTAACAGAAACAACAGTGCAGGTCAACATTTATGTTGAGACTAAACACTCTCCTTCCATGTTATTCCTATAGTCTGTGTTGTAACTAGGTGTAATACTGTGTCTGCACACGCTCACACTCACAGCACTGTCTGTGGCTGCCTGCTGCAAACTCTGAGTGATGAACTGAGGGTTGATGCGTCGACATGGCAGCTCGTTCACAAGTGAGTTCATCAGAGCCACACGGGCTGCATCCCTCCGAGCCTCTGCCTGAGTGTCACACACCTAAGGAGGGGGTGATAATGAATTTGAAGGCTTAAAATATCCAAATAAGAGTGCAAAAAGATGTGTAAGTTTGTCATTTTCAACAGAAACAGAACAACAATTTCAGCCTAAATTCCGTAAATGTAAATAAGTGCCAACTCTTGGTTCCATTTAGATTATTTTGCACTTCATTGCAGCTAATCATGGGATCAGAAATCAAATATCTAATGAGATTAGTACATTAGAGGCATTCACAGATAACTAATCACATGCCTACTCTGAGCTGGGGGCTGCTGTCTGGGTCACAATGAGAGGCATTGTGGGATTTAAACAGAACAACATCAATTAAAAAGAGTGTGTGACTGTGTGTTTATTCCCACTGAATGGCCTTCAAGTGTTGTAAGCGCCTACCTCAGTTTGTAAGAAAATTTGATTCTGTGGGCCGTTTAACTCAATATTTAAGTGAGATCTATTTAATGCTGCAACAGATGGCAGATTAAAAACTATAACTACCATGTATGTGTCGTAGATGTTTATTTGAACAGCCATACAAGCCATTTACATTAAATGACAAAGTTGATAAAGTGCTTTTAATACATTTAAAATTGATGTTACAGTTTCTAGACTCTCTGCAATCACCTGCATCATGTATTTTAAAAACACTAACTTCTAGCTTTTGTTTGGTCGAGTCTGTGAACTCCCACACGATGGTGATATTAACTTCACAAGATAACTAGGTGTTAAGTTCCCATTGACACAGTGCAGGCATGTTAGTTTAAATGTAGAAATCATGCAATACACACACCTTATAGTTGCCAAAGCAACTTCCTCCAGGCAGGGTGACATAGCAGATGTATGGGGGAGCGGGGGACGGTGCAGACTCGTACAGCAGCAGGCTCTCTGTCTGGATGGCAGAACCATCTGATTCACTGGAAGAACCATTTGACTGACTCATCTGTCGCTGCTCCCAGAAGTTATGCAGCATGGACACTACATTCACTGCACAAATGTAATAAAGTATCAAAATAAATACCGACAGTACTGAAAGCATACATGACCACAACAGAAAGTGCTGGAGTGTAGAATTAATGTAATTTCCTCAGTCATGATTGACTTGAAAACATGTCGGAGTTATCATCAGAAGTGAAAGGTTTCTTTTAGCCTCACTCTGGGAAAACCTGTAAGAATACACGTGTAAATGTTAACCTAAATATACACGCCAGACATCTGTAAATCAGCATTCCCAGACACTGTTTATTTAAGTAGAATTAAGAGCACCACCCCATAACTTTTTGAGTTTTTTCTGACCCTGAAATAGGTTTAAACATTTCCTATGTCCTTCCCTGCCAAACACTTCACTGCAGCCCAGTCTACGGCAGCAGATATAACTCGAATGACACTTGTTGGAGGCATACTTTCTGGAAATAAGAAAACAATTAATTGCTTGTTTGATTCTGATATCTAAAACAAAACAAAAAGTTTCTCAGTTACTCACAGTCTTTGGGGCTGGTGTCAGTCTCAGTCTGTGACAGGAATGACATGATGCTCTCCTCCATTTTCACTTTACTCATCCTCATCCAGCGTTTACTTCCACAGTTGCCTCAGACACATTCAGTCCACTTTTCTCAAAAAAAATATCCATCAAAGTGGCACACATGACCCTAGAAATGAGCAACCACCACCTTCATCGCAGCTCAGGATGGGAACACCATAAGGAATAAACTCAAAATATGAAAGTCCCTCCACTCCCCTTTTCTCCACCTCCCAAACTCCCCTTTATCCCCTCTCCTGTGTGAACATCTCAACAGGGTTTCTCTTTTGAAGTGGACCACCTTTGTCACCATTGCTGCCAATTAGCTCAGCGGGCCCCTCACTCTTTCTACACACACACACACACACACACACAGTGCAGAGCTGGAATGCTGAGCCCCTCCCCTCAGGCTATGCAGCTGGCTAATCCTTGAACAGAGTCGGACAGTTAAAAAGACCTGCACAAAGTTGCCAAGTTGAACCACAGAACCTTCTAGAGGAACAGGAAATGTATGAATTTGTTCTGTCTAAAGTCTAGTATATTACTGGATGCTTCTTTTTATATGAAATACCCTTAGTATCCAGCATCTACCCGACATATAGTGTGGAAGATGTGTGGGGGTGGGATACTTTTGACTTCACACACTAATTTGAGCCCACGGAGGCCAGGGTCTGAGCTCCATTCACACTCTTCAATATGAATGGCCATTGTTCAAGTCTGAATTCAGCTGTTTTCTGAAAGCCTCTTACACATAAATGAACCAAATTCTGAGAAAGAAGTGGTTTTCTCAGCTCTTCTCTCAACTTTTACATTTCATGCCTCACTCTGTATTGAATCATGCCAGTGTGACAGAGCGAACTGGTATGCATGTCTATTTCCTGCACCTTTTCATGCTAATGTATTGGCGTTCTGGAACATGCATGTTCCCACATGCTTGTGTCAGTCTCCACTTTTCTGATTGGTTGCTGGGAGGGTGGAGGTAGCGACCTATTCAAATGACCATAATAGTTGGAGACCTTTGAACCAGGGGAGTTTAGCATAAATAAAAGCGCTCCATGAATTTGCATTGTTTGAGTCTGAAATCCACATTCACATTAATCACCCTGTCAGCAGTGTACAGACCCAGAATGAACTTGAAGCTGCAATAATAGCAAAAGTTACTTACTCACTCATCTTGGAAGTTAATATGTAACTATGTTAAAAAGAATGTGCTCACTTGATTAACAAACATGTACATGTGATGTCCTGACAGAGAAAAATAGTTTAACTCATTTGTACTAATTTGTTAAAGCATTATTTTTAATAAAACAGACAAAACACAGCTCATTAGTTTAAATGGTTTAATTATCAATCATACAGCTTAATTATAATAAGTAGTTGATATTTACATTAGACTATGTGGAACATGGTAATTCACTGCAGTTAAAATAAAAGACAAGTTAAAAGTTTCATCACTCTTCTCGCATGTATTTCCCATGACAGAAGGAAACAGATGAGTTGTTACACGTATAGTCGATCATGTGTTTCAACTCTCCAGACAAAGGAGCATGTTAACCTAACAAAAAGCATGTCGACATGAACTCTCTGTCCATCACTGCAGTCCTACTTATCCCCAGAAGGAGGCGCTCTCCATACTAGAATTGATGTTATTTTGGTTCTCTCTTCTGGATTTGGTCACCAAGTTGGCCTCTCCCTTCTGCAGACGTCTCCTCTGTGCTGCCTTCTGCTGTTTGGTAAGCTGCCTCCGCACCTTCTGACGGACAACCTCCTGCAGCACACACAAAAAACAACAACAGCAGGTTACTACAGACGAACATAAGCACTGTCACAACGCAACAGAATGTAGGCACGTCTCTCCTACAAGTCCCCCATCACACTCTTTCACAAACTACAACACCACGTGAAAGCTCTTTAGCAACACCTACAGTACATTCCCGTTTTTGTCAAAATCGGAACCAGGATTGCAACATCCGGTGAAATGTCCAAATTGTCACACTTTCAAGTAATTATCTCAGTGTTTGTATTTTGTAATGGTACTGTATTTGTGTCTCTCGCTCTTACCTTGACCTTTGTATAAAACACGCAAGTGCAGACAGATGTGCGAGTCTGTGTTTTACTTACTGGTGGTATGGTGGAGCAGCTCCCTATGCTGCCCATTGTGGCCTCACTGTCTGCTCTCCTCCTACTGTGTTCTGCTATGTGTAGAAGACTGTCTGAGTCCCTGCAGGAGAAAATACACAGGAAACAAAGCTGCTATAATTGCACATTTTACAACAAAGCACCAAAATTCACTGTTGTGTGAGTTTTGCATGTTTTTAACAACCCTGCTTAATGTGACACAAATTATGTTATATTTCTGTCAAATGTCTCATGTCGTTTATCAAATTGACAGGCATTCCTATAATTTGCTAAGTTTGCCTGCACCACCTGCAGCGGTGGTGCAGGCAAACTTAGCATCATCTTATCAAATATGCTTCATTTTGGATATTAAATTATGTTACTTTTCCACTGTGTTTACCTGAAGGGTTTGAAGTCTTTGTTGGAGGTTAAAGCGTCTGCTAGCTCTGGACACTCATCCTCTGCCTCATTCAACTCCTCCTCCAAGTCCTTCTCTGTCTCTTCATCACTTCCTGCAGTAGGTTCCGTCTCGCTCTCTTTTTGTTCTTCCCCCTTTTCCCCCTCATCATGTAGGTCTGCATGTATGTCGCTGACTTTTAGACCTTCCAGCTCCCGCATTGTATTCTTATATTCCTCCATGTCCACGCTCTCGTCCTCTTTTTCTGCTTCCTCGTCTGTTGCTTCTCCGTCATCGCTCTCTTCTTCATCATCATCATCTTCCTCTCCCTCAGGTCCAGCGGGGTGTAGCAATGCACCATCTCTCTCCAGGTCTTTGGTGAAGCCGCTAGCCGAGACTTCAACATCTAGAGCGCAAGACCGCCTGCAGGAATAAACAGTGGCAACAAATGAATTGTCAGCAAGTCATTTAACACTGCAAAACAATGTTCAAGTAAATAAAATGTTCAATTTCATAACACAGAGCAAACTACATGAGAAGTTTGTCCAAGGTCACACAACAAAAATACGTTTACTGTACCTATATAAAAATAACACCAACACAATATCCATTGTATTTCTGGAGTTTTACTGCAGCTGAAACATAAATATGAGCAGTTACCTGATGTCCTTGAAGGTTGGGAAGAGCTCACTCTCATAATTAAATCGTTTTGCAAAGAAATCTCTGATACACTTGACATCTCTGTCAAAATACCTAGAAACAAAATTTGTAAAAGTAAACAACTGATAAATCTTTGTTTCTTTTTATTACCTTAAACGGTGTTTATTGATTTTCAATGTTAATAACAGAGACACCAACCATTCAGCATTAGGATGTGAGGTGGACACCATTTGAGGGAAGTCAATCATAGTTATGTGGTCCTGGTCGTCCAACATAAGGTTGAACTCATTAAAGTCTCCATGAATCAGACCGTGGTTGGCCAGTTTGACTATGAGCTCCATGAACTCACTGTACAGGGCTGGCGGATCCTGCAGCTCATGCACCTGACACCTGAAAGAAAGAGACGATACACACAAATGATTTAAAGGAACAGTGTCGGAAGAGTGAGCTATTACTATTGCTAATGAAATATATAAAGCAAGAATTGAAGGATGGCTTGTTTACATACAGTGGATATCCATTGATGAGTTCCATCAATACAGCGTGTCGGTTATAGTCCACAGGTTTGGGAACAGGAAAGCCCCGATCATACATTGCCTGGAAAATTAGGAGAAGACTCAAAAGATGCACCACACAAAACCGAATTCCAGCAACGCATCTTATGAATGGTGGTGACATTTTCTTTCTGCTCCACATAACTCACATACTATCTCCGATTTGTTCTATTACCTTCATATAGGCAAACTCTTTCATGGCAGAAAGGCGAGAGAGGTAGAGCCAGGACATGTTCTTCCTGTGTTTGTGGTAATCTCTCTTGTTTTTCAAGTTCCTGAAGGAGGTACGACCCAATCTGTGAAGCTTCAGAGCGTACTGCTCCCCGTTTGGACATGCCACGATGTATATATCTACAGGTGTACACAGAGAAATGAACATTTGTATGAACATGAGCACATGAGAGTTTATGACCTTGGCTAAGCAGTCTGGAAATCTGACAGACAGCAGATGTCATTAACGTCAACACAAAGGGAATTATTACACACGAGGGTGCTGCTGAGTTGAGCTACTGTCTTTTGATAAAGTACAGTTTAATATACTTCTCAGTATTTCTTTATGGTTATGGGTAAGAAAATGTACTTTTCACAGGGATTTGTATGTGGGGAAAATTCACTGACAACCGGGCTGAACACAGTTCAAATGTATTTGCAATTGCCTGTTTTGATGAAAATGTTTTAATGATATGATGCTTTCATAAAATTATCCTTTTATACATTTTATTTCGTTTTAAGTGGTAAGCCTACTATTTACAGACAGATGTATTTCTCTGGGATGAATCTAAGTTTAAAGATTTCCGCTTGACTTTGCTTGTGTGAACCATATTATGATATATTTTACACAGTAATAATAAATAAAAACATATTTTGTATCATGCCACTGATTTCAACAGAATTATGCAGCACAAACAAGAGGTGGCTATGTGAACATATGCAGATATACAGTATGTACATAATGTCTGTGACTTTGTTTCTTACCCGACTCTTTACCCACACCTATCTGGTTGCCAACTGAAATGACCACTTCCCTGGAGCAAAAGGTCTTCAGAGCCAAGTAGTCATATCCTCCGTTGTTCAACCTGTAACCCTGCACAGCTGAAATCAACATACACACGCCACATTAGCTAAATAACCTACATGTACCATCTTTACCAGAACTAGTGAGCTTTAGCAAGCATTCCTGTGTGCTTTCTTACTCTTGCTGCGTTCATAGGCCACAAGTTTGTGCTTGACAAGTTCTCTGAGGATCTTGTTGCAGCCGCCGTGTTTGAGGCTGGCGATGGAGGAGAGGAGACTCACTGGAACAATCTCATGGTTCTTCATCCCCATCTCAACCTATGTGAGGGTAAGTTCACAGGAGGAAACGGAAGCTGACCATTAAAGTGCTGAAAATCCAAATTGCTGCACAGCTTAAAGATAAATTGACATGAAGTTAGAGGAACCACTGCACGATGAGACCACGGTCTGGGATTTTGTTTAAAGTAATGTTGTTAGTAGTGATATTATTTTAAAGAGGTCAGTTTACTGGTCACGGTGAGCACTACTTAGTATATGTTACACCTGTATAATATCTTCTGTGACGTTGGGGACGTGTTATCAAGTCACATAAAATAGCAGCTAAAGTTGTCATAAAACCACACATTTTAACAGCGATCTGATGTTACAAACTAAAGGTGTGCAGTTTAAAAGTTGTGCACATTTATCAGGCAGGGCGATATTCCCACTGCAACGATGACATATCACTGCAACTGCTTGACAGTCCGTTGATGTATGTACTGTAACATTAGCTCACGTTGGGTTACTTTACTATAATGACAAACCGACCAAAGCTAACCTAGCACATGCTAACTCAGCTGGGACAGAACACAGTTAGTTAGCTCGCTACTTACCGCAGTGAGGACCCGGAAGTCGTCTCGACCTAAGTATCTTAACACCACGACATTCAGCTTCCCCATGTTTCAACCGGTTAAATTGTTCAGACTATTATAACGATTATATCTAAAGCTCAGTTGTCCACATTTTCAGTAAACACACGTGCAAGGCGGAAGTTCGGGAGACGGAGAATACGTCACTTCAGTTTACCGTTAGACGTCATCTTGACGTACCGATACGTCCAATACCCATACAATACAACACACAGGATTTTACACGTTACCAAAGTTTGAGCGTAGACTTTTAATCATAAAATATTATACAATAAAACAATTACAAATACATAGTAGTAACGTCTTACATGTAGTATTGGACTATTTACTACCACATAGTGGGGACATTTAGTGGGTGAGTCTTTCAACACAATTTACCTTTTCATAGACATTTTAACTTGACATACACAGGTGTTAACTGCTCACATGTTTAATTGCTGCATTGCATTAATGTTATTAGTTCCACCTGTGCTTCCATGCTATGTCTGCTGTTAAAGAGGTCTGTTGTGCTGTGTCCCATTTTCATTTTACAAACTAACTGCATATCCTACAGTAGGCTATGTAGGCTACTATACAAGAAAAGCCAATTATAAATATCCCCAAATTATTGTAATTTTTTACTGTAATTAACTTTTTGAGTGTACTCGCTGTTGTCAGTGTGAACACACTACATATTCATAACCGTCTTAGCCTTTCTGTGTATTGTGGAACTGAGACACAGCTTCAGTCAAGTCAGCCCCTACCCATTGTACACCCTCTTCTCAGTACCATGTTGGTGTGTACACACTGTACTTGATCGAAATCCACCTCCCTCTCTTTGTGTTGCACCTGTTAGGGTGTTAGGATGTGCATGGTCTTTGAACCAAAAACGTTATTTGACCTTACCAGTCACTAATGGCAGAAAATGTGGCGGGAAAAATAACTGTGGTTAACAGTGGACCAGATATTTTTCACAGAGGACATTTTGACATGTCACAATAGGAAAGCACAGATGTTAAATAATAAAATGAATGTTGGCTGAATTCCATTTAGCTGCTTTCATTTCCAACACCTTGTACTGTGTATGCTGGCTCACTGTCATGGCTTTCTGGGACACTTGAATGGAATAGAGCCATTGTTAGTGTTATTAGTAACACCTCTGCTTTTTCTCTACTATGACAAGTCAAAATGTCTGCACTGAAAAAGGCTTATGGATGTTGGATCTATGGAGTTGTGGGGTGTAAAGCATAAACATATTTGAGGGTATTATGTGGGTATTACATGTGGTATTATGATATATTATTGGATATTATCTATTCGATGGTTTGTTGATTGATTTATTGAATCGTGTGTAGTTGTTTTGTTTTGTAATCATGATAGATCAGAAGAGTTCAATAGGAGTGTCCTCTCGGGGACAATATGTGTACCATATAAAAGGTCTCTGTTGCCATAGCAGCTGGAATCTGTGCATTCCACGGGCAGGTAGGTTCTAAACAGAATGTGTGTGTGTGTGTGTGTGTGTGTGTGTGTGTGTTTACTTGGGACTGCCCTGTAACAGACACCACTCTGTTCTGCTCCCAACA
>JAVQJL010022199.1:0-12523 GCA_036024295.1 Nannoperca obscura | reverse complement strand
TGACTTTTTTTTTTTAATTCTGACTTTTTTTTTTTTATTCTGACTTTTTTTCTTTATTCTGACTTTTTATTTTTTATTCTGACTTTTTTTTAAAATTCTGACTTTTTTTTTTAAATTCTGACTCTTTTTTTTTTTATTCTGACTTTTTTTTTTTATTCTGACTTTTTTTTTTAATAATACAATAAAGTCAGAATTCTACCATAATTTTTTTTTTTCTAAACTCAAAAAAAATTTTCACACGTGTCCCTAATCCTCTTCCGTATCCCTTGTGGGGTCCATGGGATCAGACCTTATTAGTTATGGGTCCATGCAGTACACGTTCTAAGTGGTAGTTCTGCAGGTTTGTGACGCCCCACGATAGTCAAGGCTCATTAACCACCAGAGAGAAAAGCAGCAGGACATCAGCCTTGAGTATGACTGCCCATAATGCCTCTATTCTGGGTTGTGTGACATTGAAAATGTTAATTTACCTAATAATGGCTCAAAGAGAGTCACACTGGTTTTTTAAAAGGTCTTTTTAAATGTACTGATGTAGACAAAAAAAATGTGTTTTACAGCAGTGACAATAAATCCTGGTCCTCCATTTAAAATAAAAACCAACTAATCCGAACAATTAGGGCCATGATTAAAGACCACTCTTTTACAACTCTATGTATGTGTGGACCATATAATTGTTTGCAGCCCTTTATGTAGCTTTGATATAAAGGTTTAGACCATCAGAACAAGAGCAACAGAAGGACAGGGACTGAGTTGAGAAATTGTAAGTTGCAAAGAATAGACAGTGGGTGAAGCGAGATGAAGAAAATGCATTGAAAATGAGCAAATATAAGAAGTGAGATGATGCGAGAAGGTAAGATTGGCAGGAGAGCTGAGAGAGGTAGGAGCATTTAAGCGGGGAGATTGCCTTCCAATGTTACCCATATGACTGTTTCAGAAGTTCAGCCAAAGCTAATACGAGTCTTCAGCACTTTCAGTTAGCCAAATCATTTCAGTCTTTGTCCTGGCAGTAGCATGTAGGTTTATTGCCCATGTTTTGTCCAGCACTCATCCTTCAGCCGCTTCTCAGCAACGTAACAGAATCCACTGAAACACAAGGATGGAATTCTGTATTAAAAACATTGTAAAGTTGGAAGATACCCATTCAGTCTGGCTAAGTTAGACTACTGAAGCTTAATATTAGCTTTGGCTGATCTTTAGAATATAGTTCTATAGTAGAGTAGATTTCTGAAATATAGCCCGAGATAAGCAAGAAGTTGGCGTCTTAGATTTGTGTCTATTCCTGCCTGTTTGGATTACAATGACTTTATGTGCAATCTTGCCACGTCTACAATTTGCCTCGCATTCTGTCTGAACTGACCTTTTGCGAAGAGTGCATCCCCTAAAGGCCAGTATATAGGGGGAATGATTACAGCGAAAAAGTCTGAACCGATATCCTTCAAAGTTTGGTTTAGTGAAGTCAACAAAAATGACTTAGTTAAGTGTACGAAAAGATTGCCTTCGAGGGGTCAGAATCAGAATCAGAATCCGGTTTATTGCCAAGTATTCACATACGAGGAATTTGTTTTGGTGCGTGGGTGCAAACAAGAGCAATATATACAGAAAAATAAAAAAAGATGAAATAAAACCAAAATAGAAAATATACAATAATAATAAAAGAAGAAGAAGAGCTGTGCAATGAGTGCAATATATATATATCACACACTTTGTAGATCTAATCATCTACCTTGAACATTCTCCATTTGAGCTACTTCTGAGAAAGAAAGAGTTCATAATTCAAATTCAAATAAAGAGGTTGATTGTCAATGAACGCAGTCATACTTATTTTAGGTTGTTGAAACAACCCAAGCAGCATCAAAGCAACTGTTGGCTGAACCGAGCTGCTTCCTGGTTACACGCCATGAAAGAAACACAATCACATGCACAAAGTTCCAGAGGAGGAGATGGTGGTCATCAGGTCTCCTTAATGGAACAAAGTGTTCCACGACATGTCACATAGGTGAACGGAAGAGATGAAGAAATGCATTGATTAGGATGTCTGCTAAATGTTAAGACAATATTCTCCTCTCCACAATTTCTGTATTCTCACCAGCTAAGCTTTTCTCAATAAATAACCCCTCATCCAGTCAGAGTTGTGTGGCACATGAGATGGTGTTTCTGACCTTAGAAAGAAGAACATTTGCTAGCTTGACATAAAAGCAGCATTATGTTTGCAAGATTTATGTCCCACAACACAACATAAAACTCTTTAGTCACATGTCGCTGGCTCTTCTTGTTATTGACGTTGGGAGAAATCCACAACAAATCACCTTTAAAGGTCCTTGTGACCCTTGCAATGAGAACTGTGTTGACTCAACCATGTTTTGATGGTTAATGAACACAGCATCGATTGTGAGCTGGGTTTCAGTTTCAATGCTGAGAATGCTACGGGGCACATCTAGTTTTAAAAAGTATTCTGGCACAATCTAACCCACTAATAAGTAACACTGGGAAAGAATCTTCAGCAGCACTTCTACCAGAGAGCAAAGCTTTTATTAGTAAAACCAACATGTTTCAGCAAAGCTTTGTTCTCTATTCTGCTATTGTGAGTACTACTACTCCCACAGAGCTGAGAGAGGAGGAGGAGGAGGAGGAGGAGGAGGAGGAGGAGGAGGAGAAGTGCAGAGAAAATACACAGAGAGGAGTTGAGAGGAAAATACCTGATGCTCGGACGCTGCCCCTTTCTGTAGAGAAGGGGTCAGTGCAGTTTTGCTTTGGGCTTTCTATTTTGATATAAAAACAAATCCAGAGATTCATTGATTCATTTTTCTTCATCAGTTGCAACATTTTAAAATACAAATATAATTTCCAGCAAAGCCTTTAATGATTTATAGTGTTTGAGAGCCTCTGCTGATGATGCACCACTTGCTCAACCCATGTTATTAACCCTTGATGTTAGCCTTGACCTCACTGCTGTAAAATGAATAATACACTGTAACAATACCCATTGTTAAATCAGTCTTTATTTTCTGGTATTGTCCTCTTTTCTTCTGACCTTATTATAATCCGACATGTAGAACAGTATTCAGTCCACAAACTGGGCAGGCACATTGATGAAGGTGACAACATGCAGAAACAACATGGGCATTTTTGATATACAAAATAAAGAAATATTTCATATTTTATATCACACATGGCAAAGTAATGTAGTGATGTTAGGGGTGAATCAGACTCCGGAGAGGTCTGACTCCCTGTTTGATCTCTCATGAACTCGTCCATTGAAAGAAATCCTACAAGACTTTTCTAGAATGTGGGACAGCTGCATTAACCCTTTAAAGGGCAAGTGACTGCTTTTGGTAATTTCCGCACATGTTAGATATCATCCCCTACAGGAAAATGAAACATTTTGAAAAATGTTACAAAAGAAATAAAGTATTGTTATGCTCTCCAATAACAGCCTAAGGTAGATTTTTGGAATTTCAAAGTATTTCAACTTTGAAATACTTAGGGCACATACTTTGAGTGCACTATAAAGGGTTAAGAAATACTGTCAACACTGATCACAGATCAGCAGGTGGAAATCCCTTGTGTTGAACCTTGTTTTACAGCTGATGTCTCTCAGACCGCAAACAGAAGTCAAGCATCAGTTTCTGTTGCGTATTCCTCAAACACGTCTGTAGTTCAAACCAGAGTTACAGTATGAACCATTCTCACAAAATCAAAGTCATGAAGAATCAAGGAGCTAAAACATGTTAAGTACGTGTGTTGAGATTTTCTAATTCTATTGTATGAACCATATGTTGAGCTGTGCTCACCACAAGAGGACCTTGTTTTCTGTTAATTGCGGTGACAAGGGCGGAAACGCTACAGTGGCCCAAAACATTTCCATTAGGAGAAACTGCTGCAGCTTCAGAAACAAGTCAAAATCACACACGAAAAGCCAAAACAAATACAAGTCGAAAGAAATACATTAACAGAAAACACTGCAAATATAGAAACAAAGAAAACACAAAGCTCGGAAAGAAATGGAGCAGAAAAACGCTGCATATCCGGTCAACATGAACGGAGGTTCTCCAAGACTCTGGACCAAATGTAAAAAAGACTGCGTATGGTTTTAAATCAGCTCTTTATCCACTTTTCTTCCTTGTTTAATCAAAAACAAGCATGAGTGCTTGTTTTTAAATAAAAGGTGTGTGAGTCCATGGCAAGTTGTTGACAGTTTCATATCCACTGAGGGGCCACAGTCAGACTCTACTGGAGGAAAAAAAAAGAAGGGAGATGAAAAGATGAACGCAAGGCGAGCGGAAAAACTCATTATGGCATCTCCCTGAAGAGTCACAAACGCCACTGACTTGTTATTGACTGCATCTGTGTATGTGTGTATGTGTCTTTCCTTTTATCTTGTACCCTTTCAGTCTATCGTTCTCTCACTTCCTCTCATTCAACCTCATCAGAGATGCACACACCTATTGTGTTGCTGTCAGCGCACGCACATTCTCTCACATTCACTCAAACACACGTAACGCTCGCTCACAGAACGTCCCGGCTCGTTCTCTCCACTCAGCCTCGTGTGTTGAGCGTGTGTGTGTGTGAGTGTGTATATACTGTATGTCACATGCCTCTGGTGAGAACCCCACCTTCTTTTTTCTGTCTTCCAACAAGGCCCCTCTGCTTTTAAGCTGGACTTTGTATTTCGTTTTGACCGATGAAGGGGTGGAGGGAGGGAGGGAGGAGGAAGAAAGGATTGAGGGACAGATGCAAGATGTGAAAGATGAAAAGATGATGGAGAGCAGGAGAGAAGGTTGAAGTATTAGATCCAAAGATGTAAGGAGGGTTAAGAGGCAAACGTAAAGGAAAGTATAGGAAAGAATTCTAACGGGATAGAACGTAGGCAGTGTTGGGTTAATACCAGGTGAAACTGATGATTGTATGATGAAAACAATAAATGAAAGCAGTGGGCCATCTGAGGACATCTGCTCTGCACTGATTGGTCTAAAAACTAATTATACAAAAGTTGACAAAAAGATGTGAGACATGGAAAATGAATAGGCGTCAGACAGAAGGATATTAAAGAGAAACAAAACCAAAACAAGGCAAAGGGACAATCAGCGAGGAAGGGAGAGGGAGATGAAGAGAATATCAAAAAAAGAGGGAGGGTAGGAAGAGGCGAGCAGGTCCACAGAGTCAAAGAGATGAGAAGGAGCTTCTATCTGTGAGTTTCTGTTCTTTATCTCGTGCCCCTGTGGCGCTGGGATAAACAGGCCCAAACAGACGTCACAACTGCTGAGAAAGTTTGTGCTCTTTGTCAAAGTCGTTGTTGGTGGTGAGTGTCCTTGCACTTGTCTTTTCTTCCTGCCTTTGCGTGTCTGTCTTCTCAGTCGATCCGCCTGTCTTTATCAAGAAAGATGGAAGTTTGTCGATAAAGTTTAATATTTTGGTGAAGAATGCCCTTGCTCTCTCTCTTTGCTCTCTCTCTTTGTCCGACTCGTCTTTGGTGAGAAAGTAAAAACACCCCAATCAGAGTTTGTTAGATGGAAATAGGTAGTTATTTGCTCCATAGTCTGTTTTTCTTCTCATTCTCTCCATCTGTTGTTCTGCCTCTCTATTTGCATCTCATTTTATTCTCACTTATATTTCAGTCTTTTGATAACTTTGTGTCTATATCGCGGATTCTGACTTTATCACTGCACTCAACTCTCTGGCCCTTATTTCTCCTGAATTCATGCATAGATTTATGTTATTTATTTCTTTTTGTATCAATGTTTCAAGAACTCACATCTTAGCTCATCTTTTTACGAACTACCTCTCATCCTCTCCGAATCATCTAATCTTCTCTCCTAAGTTTACCTGCTCTCTAAAACAAGTCTCACTCTGAGTTTGATTTCTGGCCCTTCTCTCTTACGGGATTATTAGAAGCTAATAAGGAACGGGGACATTAACCCTAAACTTAACCCTACCAAACCTCAAATCAGCTGTAATTAATACTTCAACATGAACAATGAGTCAGATGAGTATGTGTGGTATGAAATGTCAAAGCTGTGCGAAAAGCTCTGATAAACCCACCGAATGCTGACTGCACTGCACGAACAGAAAAGCAAAGCTTGAGCCAAAATGCGATTTCGGGTCTTTTTGGCCATTATTCTGTTTTTTGTCTGTGTGTGTGTGTGTGTGCGTGCGTGCGTGCGTGTGTGTGTGCGTGCGTGCGTGTGTGTGCGTGTGTGTGTGTGCCATGAGATCAACATATCAAAACCCTTCCTGATCTGAGCTATTTCTGTTCTCCCCATCCGGCTTACTGGCACTGTCATCACACACAATGCAGCCAAGACGCTCAATATTGGACAGACAGTCACACAGGCTTCCACGTCCATGTTGTGTTGTTCCCACATGGACAAGATGGCTGCCTCTTGTTTCTTGATTGGATGAACAAACAGAGATTGAGATCACATTGCCGCTCATTGTCCCTTCCAACTCCGCTCAACTGTTGGATGCAGTCACTGTCAAGTGTATATTCATCAACAGTCAGACAGCCAGTTGGTTTTCTGACTGCTAATTACTTTCATTCAGCAGAACAGTTGCTTAGAAATAGTCACTTTAAGAGAGACACCAGTCTCGTGGAAGCCCAGCGGCCTCCTAGGGAGCAGAAATACTAAACTTATTAAAAAGATAAAAGTTATGTTTTATTTCCTCAGGTTTTTCGATTGCAGTCTCTGAAATTTCTGCTGCCTTAACCTTTACACCGGAGGTGAATTGAATTGCAATGTGCAACTGTTGTGTAGGCCAAACCAACTGTGTAACGTGAAAGACTGTCTGCTAGCAGGCGAACATGGATGTAAACCATTACACTTAATTTCTATATAACTTTAACTCCACAGTGTACCTTTTCATTCTCTTGTCTTAAACCTTAATTATTTCCATCAGGCTGCATGTAACAGTCACTCAGCCCATTCAAAATGAAGAGTATGTGATACTCATGAACACAGCCAGCATTTCACTAGTCAGTTGAAAAGGTCCATTCATTTAGCAGTCGGCTCCTCTGATAGGAACACCAGGCAGATTTGCCACCAGTCCATCAACAGCACGTCTCTGGGAGGTCTACACTCTGACGGACAAATGCATCCACCCAACTGGTCACCATCCACCCAGCCACTTACACCATCAGCCACCACCACCTGATCAAATGGACTGTCAGTCCATGAACTGACTAGAGTGCTGCAGATTAACAAGAACTCCAGCAATCTCTGATCCCTGTGTGTGTGTGTGATCCCTGGGTTTGGTATCATTTGACAGACAGCCAATGATCGTAGAGAGAGAGATGGACAGAGAACATGTGGATGCAGAGATAACAGTTGCTGAGATGCTGCAAAAAGGAAAGAACTCTTACAGGAATTACAAGGGTGCACATGAGCGTGGATACAATCCTGTTTGTGTGTGTGTGTGTGTGTGTGTGTGTGTGGTACACAGTGTGGTGTGAGGAGAGCGATTATGGCTAAAGAGTGGAGAACAGGGCGATTTTCTCTCACTGTTTTGGTCTCAAGTTCACTTGGGACATGACAGTAAACCAGATGGAAATGCTCAGCACCATGGAAGATATCTGAGCTGGTCTGTCCTCTCCGTCAACTCAAACAAACACCATCACATCACATCGAGGAAGTGGAGATGATGTTAAAATGATAATGTTCAACTAGAGTGAAGATGGCTTCGCAGGAAACTCTTGACTCTGGAAACTGAATGCAAAATAATTTCCCCTGGAAATTCCAGCATGTTTTCTTTCCAAACACTTGATTGAAGAACTTGGTCTCAGCGACAGAGCAGTATGTTTATTCCAACGAGAAAGCGGGGAGTGACGGGATGCTATGCGATGCTCTCAGTGGAGTTTTAAAGCCAAAAGAAATGATTAGGGCTGCAACCATATTTTTTTTAAATTGTCATTGTCATTAAATGTCAGAAAATAGTGAAACATGTCCTCTGTCATTTCCAAACCCCCAATGTGATGCCTCCAGATTCCTT
Source organism: Nannoperca obscura (assembly GCA_036024295.1). Taxonomy (NCBI): domain Eukaryota; kingdom Metazoa; phylum Chordata; class Actinopteri; order Centrarchiformes; family Percichthyidae; genus Nannoperca; species Nannoperca obscura. The sequence continues at coordinate 4,540 of JAVQJL010022199.1, read as the reverse complement.
GTTTTGTCAGCCCAAAACCCAAAGACGGACTGCTTCAGAAATGTTTTTCATTCCACTTGAGTTTGTGGCCTGACAGCTTTTATCTGCAGGTGCTTCTTGGGCATTAATCCACAGACAGGGTCAAAGTCAAATCGGCAGCGTGGACATGCTCGTTTATCAGAAAACTCATTGACTTTGAGTTGCTGTCGGTGTAGACGTGGACTCAGCACATTGAAGAGGATTATCTGTTTCCAAAATGAGTGTTTAAGGGTTACATTAGGGTCTTTTTTAATGTTTTAAACTGCTATATAAATGTACACATTCTTTGTTGTCTTTATTCAAATGTAACCTTTTTATCTCAATGTTTTTTGTTAATTATTTTGTTAATTATTTTAAATGTAAATTTACATGTAATTCTGCAACAACACACTGCGACATCACAGTTTACACCACAGATGTTTTACTGTAAAGTCACAGTTCAATACATTTTACAGCAGCATATTGCTAGATGGCCGTATGCAGCATTTCACTCATTTGACCACAATGCACTGGAAGAAATATATATAAAGATATGCAACTAACCAGTGACCCGTCAGACATTGTACAGTGTGTGAACATATTGGATGTGTAGAATCTGGAGTCCCTCTTCAAGAAGCAACTATACCAGAGTAACACTATCCTTATTTAATGTCTCCATTAACAGCATCTGCTCCTTCAGGGCCCTTGGAGAGATCTTTCTTCCTACACACTAAACCTCAGACTCACGCTGGAGGTTTGTGACCTGATGGCAAAAATGGAAAAAAAGATCCCTGGTAAACACAAACACAAAGAAAACATTTTACTGGTCACTTATTTGAAAAGTCAGTTTTAAAATTGTTTTATTTGACACACTTAGCTGCTCACTTATCAGTATATGTCATAAGTATGTATTATGTCAGCAGAGGCCTTGCATGATGATGGGCAGGCTAACAGCGAGCCTCTGCCTGTGTGTGTGTGTGTGTGTGTGTGTGTGTAAGGGAATTAAGTCTTGTTGCCCTGACAGTTCAGTTAGTTAACATGAGCGGTCCTGTCCTACCTTAATTAAACAGAGCAGACTTGTGGTGTAAGAGGGCAATGTTCTCCTTCTATTCTAATGCCACTTCTTATTAGAGTGCTTCCAGAGGCCAGTAATTACAGGCACTCCACCCTCAAACAGGTGATGATTGTGGAACATATTTACTTTACTGATCTCACTACTTTGTCTGCATTCTTTAGTTGATCTGTTACATTGAACCACGTTAGAAAAAGGTTATCTTCTCCGATTTGTACATCCTTCTCAGGTGTCTGTACAGGACACGTGCGCATGTAGGACCAGGCGGGTAAATAATGGTGTGTGTACATCAGAGACTAGGGTGTATAATTACATGGGAGGTGAAAATAACATCTGCAGATTGGCTTCGAGACACCAGAGAGGACACTGACGATATGATAATGAGCTTTGTGTGTGGTGGGATGAAGGGCTGACAGGGTAAAGGGGCTCTGTGTGAGAGTGTGTGTGTGTGTGTGTGTGTGTGTGCAGTTTGGGATGGATTTTATGCTAATGAAGCAAAATGATTGCTCTACTTTTAGCAACATAAACTGACCCTGGTAGCCTAATTCAGCATAACAATGCAACAATATATATAATATATGAAAGCTTGTACAATTCTCCTAAAAGCTGACTCTTTAGTATTTAATAATCCAATGCTCACATACCATCTGCACAGTCACTGTAATCAATCCTCATGTCCTTACAGACAACTTACCCTGAGTCTTATTCTTGTCTCCAGGATCAGATATTTGTTCATCTGCAGAGAATGAACGGTGCCGTGACTTCGCAGCTAGTTTGTGGTGATGTAAAACCTATTGATCATAAATGGGGGAGTCTTCCAGACGTCACGCTGAGCCCCACAGCAGCCTGGGCCAACCATAAAACTGTCATTTGCCTTGCTCAAGTAAACGTTGGCAGAGAATACACGTAAGCTTGAGCTGCTGTCTTCTTTAGGCCACCCTGTCATCATGCACAGCAGGGGTGTTCTAACATGGCTGCCACCTCCATACTAATGCAGGATAAACGCAGGATGGGGCGCTGCTACCACTGTTAGAAGCCCTGCTCAAACTGCAGAAGAGCCAAGGCATCAGGGAGTGTTAGAGGCTTAAACTCATTGTCTCACTCCCATTGGAAATACAGGGGCTAAGACTGAGTGGACCATGTCCCTCCAATACATGCTTTGATGGACTGCAGCAGCAGAGTTTCAATCGGGCCACATTTCCCTTTCTGTCCCTCTATCCTTTAGTCTTTCTCTTCCACTATTTCTTTGTTTTTGTCTCTCACTTTGCACTTTCTCTTTTATCCCCCCCCCCCTTCCCTTCCTCTAGCACTTTGTATACATTTCAGAATATTCCAGAGAGTAGGACTGAGCTGGCATGAAATGGGATTAGAGAAAGAGACAATTTCCACTACAAAATGTCTCCCTCTCCGCCGCTCAGTTCTGTCAAAGCCAACAGAAAAAGCTTGTACATGTTCTGCCCCACCTCATTTCTTCATTCCTCAGACAGCCATGCTGTATCTTACTGTACTGATTGGCTGCTTGCATGTTTCCTTTTACTTCCAACATGAAAAGCATGTGTTTGACCACGAGAATTACACACATTACTACGTCAGATTCACAGTGGGGAGACAGTGCTGATGTAACCACACTTCATGACCAGTTTTCTATATAAACCGTATCACGTTGGTCCTTCCCTCTTTCCTTTTCTCCTTCTGCCACAGGTCTGATCCAGCAAGTCCTTCTGCTCATTAGGAAGCTTATAAATTAGCAGGTGTTAACTCGAAATTATTTCAAATGCTAAGAGAAATATTACAGTCTGATTGTGGAATCTGAAAGTGGTGACATGCAGAGCAATATATTGTTTTTTTCTTGCAATGTAATTGATTATACTTATGTACAATGTTCTTTTATGTAGTTTATACTCACTACAATCTTTTAAAAGACTGTGGAAATTTGCAATATGACGCAAAAATGCTGACTAGGATTGCCTGTTTGTTTTCTAGTGTCTCATTGTGCATCATTAAATATTCTAATAACCTTTGGTGCAGATGGCAGTGAGCAGTTATGTACTTTTAATACTGCTATCAGCCTATTGCCACTGCAGAAAATAAGCAAAAAGTCATTTTCTTTTTTCCCATCAAAAAATGACATTGTTTTAGTGGTTGTCCTTGTCCCTGTGTTTATTAGCTTGAACCAATTAACTTGAGGTTTAACCTCCACTGTATTTGTTTGCTTTGAGTTTTATCAATACATTTTCTATGGAGTTTGCATGCTCTGTGTTCCTGAACAGAACAAAGCAGCTACACAACATGGACAACTTGTGGAGTTTACTTACAGTGGCTCATTCCATGGAAAGTTTAATGCACCAATTATTTCAGGTTAAAGAAGAAAGTTATAATGTAGCCACCACTTTTATCTAGAGGTTTATTGACAGTGAGGACAACACCAATACAATACCCAATACAATGCAAAGAACCCTAATTAATATTGATAAGATTAAGATGAAAGAAGGACATTTTTCTTGGTGTAGATTATCTAGAAAGTTTCCATTAAATCTGTGATTTCAGTTGGAATCATTTGAAAATCTTGTCCCTAGCCTAGAGAGTCTGCCTTCATGTGCGGATACCTGTTTATAGAGATAAAAGTATGTACACTGTAAAGCAAAGAGGCCTTTATTGTTGCACTGACTGCAAGAACTTTATCTTACGCCATACTCAAATGCTGCTGCAGTGACTCAATCTGCTCTACAGTCTAGTTGTAGAATTACAAATCATTGGAAATCATGTAGCACTCTAAATAAAAGCAACATGGTTGTTCATTTTAATGGTAAAATACAGATCTTCAGTGTAAAACTCTGTTGTTACTGTGAATTATACCACACACAGATGTTATTACCACATTTAATTAGGTTTTAGATAGTACTTACCAAACACTCCTTTACCAAGACACACTGGTTTTACAGTAGCACTTCGTCTCTGAGTTGAAATGCTGCTCGGTGTGCTGATGTATGGGACTGCAGGGAGTTCTGCTGGAGTTCATTACTATGACTTATACTGTGAAAAGATCTGTTCTCTGCTCTAATGGACATTCTACTTGAATTACACTGGCACGCTGCTCTACCGTAAATACTCCCTAATACCTGAGCTGGTGACTGTGTGTGTGTGTGTGTGTGTGTGTTTGAGACAGAAACAGGTTCTCCAGTATCTGTAATAAATTCTGGTCCATGTATGGCTGCAGGAAGCATAAGCTGCCATTAACAGGTTTTTGCATGTGTGCATTGATTTAGCTGTGTGTACACATACATGTGAGAGTTTGTGTGTCTGAAAGCAATAAATTCTGCTCTCTGCATAATCAAGTCTTGTTCGGGCGGTTTGTGTGTGTGTGTGTGTGTGTGTGTGTGTGTGTGTGTGTGAGTGCACGGGTCACTCCTGTCAGCAATGCAAAAGCATTTCCATGTACTGCTAATTAAAGACAGGACATATGGGACTGAA